>JAOTQH010282065.1:0-10146 GCA_025631255.1 Cornus kousa
CCCACCACCCATATTTTTAGTGGTCTAGAGACCACATTTCCCTTTCCATTTCTCTCTCCGCGCTACTTTCTTTCTCACTCTCTCAAACTTTATTTTTTCTTTCTTTTTAGTTTTAATCTTCAAGTTTAGATTTCTCTCAACATACTTGGTGGTTTTAGGCGCCGATTGAGGCAAAACGAAGAGCACGACGAGCTCTACACATGTCTACAAGCAATTTCAGTTTTGGTACCCCCTAGCATGTTCGAATTTTGAGACCCATTTTGAAGGTTTTCGCATTTTTAGAGATAGGGGTTTCTAATCCATGAATTTCTTGCTCCCTAGTGAATCAATCCTTGTTAATTGGTGCTTAACATGCTTAATTGAGTTGATTAGCTCTAAAAATGATTTGGTTTTGTAAATAAGATTCACGTTTATATGTATATGCAGTTTTGTGAGACAAACATGCTTAGATGTTGATTTTATATGCTTACATGTTCATAACTTGTTAGAATTTGTTATTTGAAAAACATGATTATGTATAAATTCTTTTATGCCTATGGTGATGGTAATTCATTAGTAATAGTTAAGTGGAAGCATGTTAATTTGTATAGTGTATGATTCTTCCATTTATCATGGCATTGAGAAGCATGTATTGTTCATGCATTGTCATTGGGCACGAAAATGGGAAAGAAGTTACAAAAATGAAAATGGGGATTTTGGGAAATAAGTTTTGGATAAAAAGAGTTTTGATAAAATCCGGTCGCTACGGAGTCACCAACGGGCCGGTAGGTTAATGTAACCCAGAGGGAGTTAGGGAGATTGTCCTAGCGTGGTTAGGCTATCTGGGCCCCACGATGATGCTGCAGAGTCACCAAAGGTCTAGGGACAATAGCCAATCCTTCTCTCAGCTTTGAGGGGGTACCAAAGGGGGTTACATTAACAGTTTAAAAAGTGACAGATGGATAGTTTTGAAAATGGGGAGCGACATCGGCATGCATTGCATTTCATAGCATTACATTGTGTGTGCTGAGATAAATATTATGTTGTATTTTTCCCCGGCTTAGTATAACCCTGACTCCTATTGTTCTATTCTTTATTTGGGTTCACTGGGACACAAGAGGTGTGTCTTAGGTGCCACTTACTGAGCAAATTGCTCACCCCTCTATACTTAACATTTTTTTCAGGTCACAGTAAGGAACTGGCGATAATTCACCACAGATTTGAGGGAACTTGAAAGACATTTTGGACATATATTTCGTAGAACCTCAACTCGTTTTGTAAAGCAAGTGACATGAAATGTATTAAGTTTATTTGGTTTGTAAATGATAATGTAACCCGATACTTAAATCTATTTGATGAAAATTGGCCATGATGTAAAACTTAAGTTTAAAACTCTTGTAGTTGATTTCAATGATGTTTTATATGATCATGTGTTAGTACTCTAGTCCATGAGCGTAGAATGGCACATTTTTTATTGTTTAAAATGAGTTCGGATCATTCCTAAGTTCCATCTCAGTTTCTAGTTCATTTTAGCAAATGTAGTGCTTCAGCTTCAGCTTCTGGGCTCGAAGAAGCCATTTTGGTCGACCAAAATGGGGTTCGGTCGGCTGAACCAAAATGGTTGTTTTCGGGATCTCCACTTCGGTCGATTAAAATGGGGTTCAGTCGACCGAAGCATCTTCAAGTTCTCAGGATCTTATTTTTTGGTCGACCGAAGCAAGGGTTCCGTCGACCGGTTTTGGAAGGTCTGCTTCTGCCGACCAAAGCTCCACTTCTTTTAACCGAAGTGCTCCTACTTTTGCTGTTTTGCTTATCCTTCTTGTTATTCTTTCGTTCAACCTCTGGTATTTGTTTTGAACTATTAGGAAAGTATAGTGATGATTCCAAGAATCATGTATAGGTATTAAAAAAGATGAGTTGACTTAGGTGACCTCGAGTTTGAGTAAGGACCCGTGTAATGGTCCAGGCCTCCGGGTTTGGGTCGTTACAAAGATGGTATCAGAGCGATGGTTTGAAAACCTTAGGACGATGGGTAGAGGCCTATGTAGGATTGCATAGGAAGTTGTTTGCATTACGTATGAGATTATTTGTTACATATTTTGATATTTGAAGAAGCATGCCAAATTGTTTACTTACTTATGTGTTACATGTTAAAGTGTTTAAATGTTTGAGCAGAATGCCTACTTGTTTACTTACTTACTTATCTAATTGCCTACGTGTTAAATTGCTTATGTGATTACATGCTAATATGTTATATGTGTGTAGTACTAACTTAAATGATCCACGAGTAAGTGTTATGGTTTCAGTAGGCAATTGTTTATCATGCACACTTCTATGTTATGTTAGTTTTGTGAGTTATCACCCATGGCTAGGGAAAGTGTTAGTATTGTGAGCTTCTATTAGGAGTCTTTTTCCTAGAGACTGGCAGTGGTGAAAGGGTTTGATCTTAGGTGTCTTCCGAGATGGAAGCCCTTATCTTCTTGCACGGGCGAGAGTTTGTGTTGTGTTTCCTCGGTGTGGTGAGTGGACTCTTGGGATGATGGATTAATAGGATATGGTGTGTGAGTCGTCAAATCCTTCTATATAAGCAAGTTGATTAGAAGTTACAGGAAGTGAAGTGGTATGTAGTATATGACTTGAGGGGTACAGGTATTATGTGGGTTGAGCAAGGTTAGTATTTGGATTTTTATTTAGAAGTTCACTGATGTTTAAGGTTGAGAGTTGTCCCTTAGATTTTCATTCTGAAAGTATGAATTATGGTTGACCTTGAGTTAATGACACGATGAGTCGGTTGCACTTTTTGTTTTGACTTCCAGTGAGGAAGGCAAAAGCTTAGTGTGATAATGTATGTTGGTCATAGAGTGTTGGTCATAGATTGTGTTGAGCCAGGATGAGGAGTGACCTCTTGGGCTCAGTGGCCTGCTCTATTTGATTTCCTTATTTTGTGGCCTTGTAGGGGGGTGTGCGTGAGCGTGTGCAAAAGGCACCAGAAGGCTACCACACTGAGCGAGCTATGGGCACACAACTCAGATGAAATCGATGTGGACATTCCATTGTGTTAGATGGTAATTGTAGCGATTGGTTGGGAAATGAAAGTGTTGGGGTGTATGAGTTGTGTACCCTTTTCTTTGATTGGGTAGGTCATTTGTAGGTATGAGTTAAGTGTCTAGTTAGATACCAATTAGAGAGACCACTGTTTGTAGTTGTCGTAGACTGTAGTTTGTGTGGTTGACCGTTTCGTATAGTTTTTGTTGTCCCTTTTAGAGATCGTTCATGTAGAGTTGCCGCGTAGGATTTTTAATTTTCCTATTGCAAGTCGTTGACTATGGTGTCAGGTATTATGAGTGATGTGTGTTTTCATGTCGGGTTACCGTCACTTTTGAAGGAGCGGTTGGTAGTAGAGGCTTGTTATTTTCAAGGAATTGGAGTTGTGCAGTTATTTTGGAAAGGATGGTCATGGGGGTATTAGTACTTGAGGTTCTTATATTATAAGGTAAGTCAGTTTAGGGGTGATCCCAGTATTTAGGATGACAGTGGTGATTGATCGCATTATTGATGGTTTAAAGGAATAGATAGGTGGTAAGCATTCTGGAATTCTAAGCTCATTTCTATTTTGAGGATTTGCGGCATGGCATTGCCGAATGGGTGCCCTTTTCTAGTGGTAAATAGTGGTTGTTATAGGGAGTAGTGAGCATTATGCTTGTTCTTTATTTACATTGATATTACCTTAAGTATATTTAAAAAAAATCTTTTAGCAGTGACTTGATGGTCTGATGGGTAATACGTTTGAACGGTTGTTGGAATGAGTGACAGTGGGGGTGTTATGATGTCATGGTGTAATGTTTAGTGCGGACGAGCATGACAGTTTTAGGTATGATTCGAGGACAGATTAAGGGTTGTGAGTTGTTTGCTGTGTGTTGTTAGATAGGTGATGGGATTGTGTGTCAGTTGAAGTGATTGGAGGCAATTTAGTCTCTTGAGCTAGTAAGAGTGGTGTTGTCAGATAAGCACTTTTTCCTTTGATGAGTCATTGGTTGATGTGACTGGCACCACGAGTCTTGTTCCTTGTGTTTTTATGACGTGAGCGTTGATGCTCTTATCCGATTGGTTTTGGCAAGCATAGGTGTTGCGGGGTAGCGTATGCAAGGTTCCGATGTTGACTATGTATGATAGTCCGTTTGGGGCGAGGTCACCTAGAGTTGTGGTCGTAGTTTTGTATGTGCTTCTTAGTTGGTCATTTTCCTTGCATATAAGGAGTTCAATTCATCATAAGTGAGATTGGGTATCCATGGTTGGACAATTGATGAATAGCGTGCGATAGGTGGTAAGGTACACTTAGGTGTGAGTCGTTACTCTCTTGTGAGAGCAGGGTTTGTTACCCTTTCTATTTGTGTTAGTCTTGGCAAGGCCATCATTGTTATGAGTGTTCTCTATTTAGGAGTTGTGCACGCCCGTGGGTGGTCAGGCTTGTCAGTGAATTGTTGTGCTGTTGGGGTTCATCGGTAAAGGTTCTTATTGAATGGGTCAACTCACCCCTACGGAGGGAGGTGGAGTCTTTAAGTTTTGTAGTGCTTGTTCTGAGAGTGGTTTTGACTGGTGGAATGATAGGCAGGGGTTGTCGAGTAAGAGTTGTGTTTTCAATGTTTAATACTATCGGGGATGGATAGGGAATGTGTCATGAATGGTAGTTTGAGGATGATTAGGTGATGTGATGTGATGTGAGTTGTGTATCCTGATGTTTTTGTTGATGTCTGAATTGAGCAGTGACTTAAGGACAAGTGTTGGTATCGTTTGAGTGCTAAATAGCTAGAGGGAGAATGTGTGATCTCATCGAGGAATAATAGGAATGATTGACTTTAGTTTTGAGGTTTCTAGCATGAAATGATCGTATTGAGTGCTTTGACCAGGTCAGAATCGAATCGAATAATGTTATGCTGTTGATTACATGTTATGGGTAATATGAGGTGACTGAAAGGCTTTTAGGTTGATTGATGATTTTGGTATTGGCAATGTGTTACTTTGGCCTGTTATGATTGAGACATGATTAGGGTTTTTAGAGCTAGTATGTGACTGTATTGTTATTAAGGTTATGTAGAGCGACAGATTGATTGGAAAGTAGGTTTCGTGGTTGCTTTGAGAATTATGTGGGTTTGTGTTTAAGGTTTAGACCTAAGACAGGAACGATATCTGTGTTGAGATCAGATCGATGAAGAGAATGGCCTGGCCAACCATTTCTCCTGACTCAGTCCATCTTTGGCATGATGTCGGGACAAAGGTCTATGATTGTTTTAGTTTGTCAGATATGGTGAGAGCACGGAATTGTGGATCGTGTCGGTGTGAAAGTGTGGATTCAGGTTGTTTGTTTCGGGTGACGAGGTGTGTTAAGTAGGATCAAGTGTCCGATAAAGGGTTTGTGGTATGATCATTGACTATTAAAGATCTTGTTTTGAGAATTTGTGTCTTGGGTACAGGATAGTACGCTTATTGATTTGGTGACTAATGTTAATGCAGTCGCTGGAGGACTCATGGTTTGATTATTTTGAGGTTGTTAAGTATGATAATCATTGTATAACATGATTAGTAGTCATTGGCACGGTTATGTGGTGATGTAGTTACGTATTTGATAGCAAATGTTTGGTATATCAGGGATGTGTAGGTTAGAGTTGAGATCGATGGAGTGATGGACAAGATTTCTTGTTCAGGGTTTAGTGTGTGTTCCTTAGAGGATGAGATGGGTTGGATGTTGTCTTGTTCGGTGGTCTAACGACCATTCATTTCTTAAATTTTAAAAACCTTTCATGACTGTGTGGCGTAAACTGATGTCCGACTTAAGCCAATTGCTAGGTCTAGTTGGTTTTGCGTTATGATGAGTTGGTAGCTGTGACGTGTGATTGCCTTGGGATGACCGATGTCAAAGGCAGTAATGTCGGTGGGTTCATAGTCTCAGGGTTTTGTGAGGTATTCATAGAGAGTTTGTGGCTGTGAGCCTTCTTCTTAAGGAGGGTAGATTTTGAGGACGAAATCTCTTTCAGGAGGGTAGATTGTGATGTTTCCGATTTTTACCATTTTACTTTTTCCAAAAATTTTATTGCCGCAAGGGAATTTTTGTCTTTTCACATTTTCGTGCTTGATATTTTAGTTAGGTCCAATTGTATCATAGTTATTTTATTTAATGAGTCATATATGGTTGTGATTGATTATGTGCATAAATAGGTGTATGTAATGTAAATTGGAGACAAAAGAAAAAGTAAAAGAAAAATAAAAAAGAAAAGAAAAGAAAAGGGGCGAGACCCACCACCCACATTTTTAGTGGTCTAGAGACCACATTTCCCTTTCCATTTCTCTCTCCCCGCTACTTTATTTATCACTCTCTCAAACTTCATTTTTTCTTTCTTTTTAGTTTTAATCTTCAAGTTTAGATTTCTCTCAACATACTTGGTGGTTTTAGGTGCCGATTGAGGCAAAACGGAGAGCATGGCGAGCTCTACGCGTGTGTACATGCAATTTTTGTTTTGGTGCCCCCTACCATGTTCGAATTTTGGGACCCATTTTGAGGGTTTTCGCATTTTTAGAGGTAAGGATTTCTAATCCATGAATTTCTTACTTCCTAGTGAATCAATCTTTGTTAATTGGTGCTTAATATGCTTAATGAAGTTGATTAGCTCTAAAAATAATTTGGTTTTGTTAATGCGATTCATGTTTATGTGTATATGTGGTTTTGTGAGGCAAACATGCTTAGATGTTGATTTTATATGCTTACGTGTTCATAACTTGTTAGAATTTGTTGTGTAAAAAGCATGATTGGGTATAAATTCTTTTATGCCTATGGTGATGGTAATTCATTAGTAATAGTTTATTGGAAGCATGTTAATTTGTGTAGTGTATGATTCTCCCATTTGTCATGGCATTGAGAAGCATGTGTTGTTCATGCATTGTCATTGGGCATAAAAATGGGAAAGAGGTTAAAAAATGAAAATGGGGATTTAGGGAAATAAGTTTTGGATAAAAAGTGTTTTAATAAAACCCGGTCACTGCGGAGTCACCAATGGGCCGGTAGATTAATGCAACCTAGAGGGAACTAGGGAGATTGCCCTAGCGTGGTTAAGCTATCTGGGCCCCACGATGACGTTGCGGAGTCACCAAAGGTCTAGGGACAGTAGCCAATCTTTCTCTCGGAACTGAGGGGGTACCAAAGGGGGTTACATTAACAGTTTAAAAAGTGACAGATGGATGGTTTTGAAATGGGGAGCGACATCAGCATGCACTGCATTTCATAGCATTACATTGTGTGTGCTGAGATAGATATTATGTTGTATTTTTCCCCGGCTTAGTATGACCCCGCCTCCTATTGTTCTATTTTTTGTTTGGGTTCACAGGGACACAAGAGGTGTGTCTTATGTGCCACCTACTGAGCAAATTGCTCACCCCTCTATACTTAACATTTTTTTCAGGTCATGGCATGGAACTGGAGAATGATATTCCACCACAGATTTAAGGGAACTTGAAAGACATTTTGGACATATATTTTGTAGAACCTGAACTCATTTTGTAAAGCAAATGACACGAAATGTATTAAGTTTATTTGGTTTGTAAATGATAATGTAACTCGACACTTAAATTTATTTGATGAAAATTGGCCACGATGTAAAACTTAAGTTTAAAAATCTTGTAGTTGATTTTAATAATGTATTATATGATCATGTGTTAGTACTCTAGTCCATGAGAGTAGAATAGAACATTTTTGATTGTTTAAATCGACTTCAGATTATTCCTAAGTTCCATCTCAGTTTCCATTTCATTTCAGTAAATGCAGTGTTTCAGCTTCAGCTTCTGGGCTCGAAGAAGCCATCTCAGTCGACCAAAATGGGGTTCGATTGACCGAACCAAAATAGTTGCTCTCAGGATCTCCACTTCGGTCGACTGAAATGGGGTCGGTCGACTAAAGCATCATCAAGCTCTTGAGATCTTGTTTTTCAGTCAACCAAAGCAAGGGTTCGATCGACCGATTTTGGAAGCTCCACTTCGGTCGATCGAAGTGCTCCTGCTTTTGTTGCTTTACTTATCCTTCTTGTTATTCTTTCGTTTAACCTCTGGGATTTATTTTAAACTATTGGGAAAGTATAGTGATGATTCCAAGAATGACGTACAGGTACTAAAAAAAGATGAGTTGACCTAGGTGACCTCGGGTTTGAGTAAGGACCCGCGTAATGGTCCAGGCCTTCGGGTTTGGGTCGTTATAGATCTCCATATCATGGGCACACATAGCCAACTCTTTAAAAGTGTGAGGTTTTATACCTTATAGAATATGCAAGAGGTCCTAATGCATAACTTGCATACACATCTCAATAGCAGAGAGTTCTGACAAACGATCCTTACAATCCAAACTAAGTGTTCGCCAACGATTGATGTAGTTTATAACTGGCCCATCCTTCCATTATCTCGTGTTAGTCAACTAGATCATACTAACCATGCGATGTGTGCTATATAACCTATTTAGGAACTCTCATTCCATTTCTCCTAACTATCAATTGATTCAAATTCTAGGTCAGTATACCATTTAAAGGCATTTCCCTTAAGGGAACGGACAAATTACTTAACCAACAAGTCCCCATTAGATCTAGCATTGTTGCAAGTCATGATAAAATAAGCAGTGTGTTGCTTAGGGTTTCCTTTTCCATCAAATTGTTGAATCTTCAGAGGTTGGTATCCCATAGACATCCTTATGTTATCAATATTCTTCATGTAGGGTTTTGAATATATGAGATTGCTTTGAGGGACTCCCCCATATTGTGCATGGATTCTATTTGTTATCATATCTTGTAATTATTGAACAGATAACGAAGCAATATAAGAAGTGCAATTAGTTTAGTCAGCTACTTGTTCTGCTATGGGCGTCCCGTTATAGTTTTTTAATTAGGTACCTTTAGGTGTTGAATTTAAAGGATTCTTAGATGGCCGCGTCGACTTACCAAGATTCTGAGTTTTTAACTTGTTCATGAGCTTGGCGATCTGTAAATCTTTTTCTTCAAAAGTCCTTATAAGATTGTTAATTGCACATGCCATTGTTGCTAATTAGTCTTTCGTCGAGATTCCTTTAGTCATCATAGCGATCATAACATCTGCAAGACTTTGAGAGCCAAAATTCTTCAAAGTGATTGATTGTTCCAAGGTCTCACGTGGTGACTCAGAGAATGAACTAACGCTAGAATTAGCATCAGAAAGGGACGGAGTCTTCTCTGGAGCAATGTTAGAAATGACCTCGTGCACATCAAGGGTGCTGACATGATGAGTCTTCACACTCATTGGTTCAGCGGGATTGGTTTTCTCCAAAATTCTTGTTGTTTAGATGAATTGATTGTTAAGGCCTTGCTTTATGTCACAGGGTCAATTGAGTCATTTTTATCGCTTGATAGGTTCTTAGCCTTCGTGCCACTATTGTGGCAACTTTGATACTGACCTTCGCGGCAACAATGTTCTTTTGGGCATTTTTGCATGTCTGAATCTTGGGAGGTGCCATTGATTATGACAAAAATGAGTCTTGATGATTTGATGTAGAAGAAAGAGATGAGAGGTAGGAAGTGTCCCACCAAGTGTGCCTAAAATTTGTATACACAAATTTTGAATATGTAAAATAAAGAATAAAATATGGAGCAAATAATTAATTTTATTAATATTTGATAAGCGGGTACAATTCTTTGTAATATCTTTATAATAAAGAGAGTGTATCCCCTAATTCGATCTCCTAAATCTTTGGTGTAAATGCTTCAATATTTGATGTTGAATCGGCTGCAACGAACTTTCTTCAAATCACTGAGAAATGAAGGAAACTTGGATTGATTTCCGATTGAGAGCCGTGGAAGCTTAATCTCAAACAGTTGAATGAAAATCTTTGAATAGGGCTGGCACTTATAGAACGTGCTTATAGTCATGTGTATTCAAAGTGTTGAGTCTTCAAAGCTTTAAGTGGTGAATGGGTGTAGAATTCGGCAGAGTTTTCTTCTTCTCTTCTGATTCGCTTTTTCCTTTCCCCCTCACTTATACTTATAGACTTTATGAAGGGATAAAATAGTAATTTGAGACACTTTGGATAATTATCATAATTATATTTTGGACAATTACCAAAAGTGATAATTATCATCAAATATATATATATATATATATATAACC
>JAOTQH010282085.1:0-10146 GCA_025631255.1 Cornus kousa
ACTGCTTGGGAATTCAACTTCTTGATAATGAAAACTTGGTTTTCAAAAGTCAGTATCATGAAATTCCTACTTGCATAATAAAATATTCTCTCCAATGAAATGAGTTAGAAATGAATCGAAAATTAATATACACAATGAAAGACAAAAATAAATAAATATACTCTCAAAATCCTAACTACTTGTGATTTGTTTAGAAAATAAATGGAGTGAAAAGAAAAAAAAAATCAAATCGAAACACCTACTATATTTCAAGAATTTGAATTAGCCTTACATTTATGGTAATATTAAACATTATTTGTTATTAGTTATTTTATTTTATTTTACTTAAGTTAGATACACAATCACTCTCATCCCGATGTTCAAAAGCACTAAAATCAATTGTTTAATCATGTTCTTGACGCATGCGTCTTTGATCCTTGTACTTGAAGATAATGGCCTTCATCGTTTTTTATTTGTCCTGCAAAGACTTCGTCAAAATGTTGGACCGACTTTGGGTCTTTGGGGACTATCACATCAGCTAGCTAACTTCCTTGTCTCGTATAGAAATATCAATTTAATGATATATATATATTTTATTGGATTTAAATTCAATTAATTATTATTCAAACTCGTAATATAAAATTCATTAAATAATTAAACTTCAGCGAATATATATATATATATATATATATATAATTTTCAATTTATAATTACAAAATTCTACTTCTATTTTAGCAATCACTACCATATAAATAGAAGATTAAATGATTTAGACCTTAAATGTATTTATTTTTTATTTTTTATGATGGATGTGCAGTAAGAGAATAAAAGTATACTAGAAATGAGAACATTCATGACATGGCTAAAGTGGCACCGATTAGAGATAAAACAAGAGAAGATTGGTTAAGATGGTTGGCCATGTGCATAAAAGACTTTTTAAGCCAGTCAGTTAAAAAGAGTGCATGACATGATCCAAATTGAGGCTAATGCTAGCAGAAAGAATGCGAAAACAAAAGGTAACCTCATTAAAATTATGCAAAAAGGATACGATAACATGTGGTTTGATTGAAGGTGGGGTGGTATATAAAGCAGAATGAAAAATTATGATTCATCTATGACCCGAAGTAGTTGACATAATGGCTATGCTTCTTCTTGTTGTATAACTTCAGAGCACAATATTCAAGGGCGGAGCCAGAATTTTGTTTCAGATGGGGCACAATGCAATTGTTAAAAAAAAAAAAAAATTAATAAATATGACAAATAGGAAGTATAATTTTTTTAAATCAAAAAGATAAATAAGAGAAAAATAGTTGTAAAATATATATATATATATATATATAATTACAGATATAAGAATCAAAATATTATTAAACATGTACAGAAAATAAAGTGCAACATGCTAAAACACCCCCAAACTTAATCTATGTTTTGTCCTCAATGTACAAAGATATCAACCATTTAAATCTCATCAAATTCCATTTCCTTTTAAAATCCTATAATTCCAAACAAATCAAAATTCTTTTGAAATTCAATTCTCGTCAAATCTTGAGATTCTAAACACAGTGTTAGGAAATGTGCAACCGCTCTTCTCCCTAGCCCGATTCGAAGACTCTCTAACATCCTTTTTGAAGAGGAGAAATTATATTATTTAGACTAATGCTCATTGATGAAGGTAAAAACAAATTCAAAATAATATTTTCTTCCAAGCAATGCTCATGAAGTATAATAAATCTAAGTTATCTAACACTCTTTGACCTCACCAGCCCACTCAATAAATTTGGTAGTAGTATCCATCACATTCTTTGGAAACAAAACAGATGAATTAGGTCCATTTAATTGAAATGAGCCTTATTAATCCCATGGCATTGTCATGAAATGTGATCACAATAGAAACTTAACCAAACAAAAAGATGAATAGACATGATGAAGTCTCATTCCATCCCCCATTCCTCTCTTTCGTCCACGCTTCCTTTCATCTTGGCGAAGAGTATCGGAGAAGTCAATTGGACATATTATAAATAATTTGGATGTTGATGGGCAAGAGCAAACCCTTATCTGCTAAAGCCAAAAATTGACTGCTCCAAGGCCCGTGGAGAGATAAGCCCACGTTTTTCAAACGTGAAGGGCCCAAACCCGTGATAAACGACGCGGTTTGACGGGTCAACCCACACCGTCCAAACGAAAGACAAAAAGAGGGGTATGGGAAAAGCCCATTTGCTCACGTTCCGAATCCCAATATATTGATCCCTCAATTTGTATTCGTCTACGTCAGATTCAGTTCCTCTCTCTCTCTCTCTATACAACTGCAACAACTAAGCTTTCTCTCACCTCCTCAACCAAATCAAACCAAGAAAAACTCCTTCAATTTCCTAATTCTTTACCCTCTGGATTCGAGAATTTCTTATTTTTTATTTCTCTATAATTTTGAGTTATTTTAAATAGATTTGACACATTATTATGGCATTTGATCTGGAATCGTTAACAGAGGCAACATCAGGCGCCATTGGAGCACTAGTGAGCACAACCCTGTTGTACCCATTAGATACCTGCAAGACTAAGTACCAAGCCGAAGTTCGAGCTCAGAATCAGCAGAAATACAGGTTAGATAAAATATTATTAATCTTGTGGGTCTCACATGTGCGCGTTTCATAAGAGATATATATATATATATATATATATATTTTTTTTTTTTTTGCGTTTCATAATTTATTTCTTTCTCATATCTTTTCATTTCATGGGATTTAATTGTGCTCTTCGATCTGTTTGTAAAAATTCATGCTTTGTTCAACTAGTCTAATAAACCCTTGTTAGCAAATTTATTGAAATGCGAACTTTTAGAAGCTGATGAATTCATGCTTGTGCTTTCGGGACATCAAAATTGTTAACGTAAGTATTGAATTTGAATCAACGGCTGATAAATTAGTGACCATACTATGTAGGGAATTGTCAATTCTATATAATTTTTAAGTCACTCTTTAAGCTTTGATTATAGGGGTTTGCCTGAACACGACACATTTGATATGGTGGTTTAGCAGTCATATTTCTTAATTGCATCCCATGGGGAGAGTTCTTGTATCTTGGCCTGTGAGGCCTCTGGACTTAACCCATTTTGGTTCAAGCCAGAATTATTAAGTGTAGATACACTGCATCTGTTGAGACGTTTTTCTGAGGCACTGGCAAGAGTGGTAGCAATGCAGGCGTAAAAGGGTTTATAACCATTTTATTAGCATTTTCCGTTTCAATTCCCTTTTTTCTAATCAACATGAAAACACTTGATGCCTGTAGTATGAATTCTTTTCTTGTTAGTATATTATAGACATTATTTCTGTAATAATAATGGTGTAATCACACATTGGGGCTGCGCTGGCCCAGTTGGTAGAGGCACTCCCTGAGTCGTGTGGGAGTCCAGGTTTGACTCACCCCCTCCTCCCCCCTCTTTGCTATGTTAAAAATAAAGAAAATTAAAAATTAAAAAAACATTCGACACCTCTTACATATTTGTCACCTAATTGCTATCCAAATCCACCTCTTTCGTTTCACTCCCCTCTCTCTTTCTCTCTCTCGCGCGTGCGCACACACACACAAGTGATTGCATGCAACACACACACATGCAAGCACTTGTGTGCATTCAGACTTCTCTTTCATGCCAATTTCAGACTCAGTAACCTTCTCTTGACCTAACCCCAAGGGGATTTCGAATCTGCTTGGGGCCACCCTCAGTGAATTTTCCAATAATTACCCAGTGCATGTGGGATGGGGGACTGTGTGCCCGGTGGTAGATTACGGGGTGCTGTAAGGGACCAGACACCACAATTGTTGGCTGAAAATAAAACCTCTTGATCTCAGTTACAACTAACCATATTCACTCTCTCAGTTGATGCAACAGTGTTGCCTCTTGTCTTCTTTTGCAAGCCCAACTGATTCTAAGGTATTGTGATACCATTGCTTGCATGTCTTCAGTTTCCATACACCATGCATCTCTTTCGGTACATCCCACCCTTTACTAATATTCTTCACTGACCAGTTCTATGAATCCAATTTTTAATTATCCTACAAGGTTAAATAGCGAGCCAGAGAATTAAGCATACAAATATTTGGTTGTTTGACATCAAGCCTTTGCGCACATGCTTGTATGCGCTTATGTGGTCACAACTCGCACATGTGCTGCAGTGACCATCTTGACGTCATAGACTATCTCAATTTGAATTTATTGATGGGATTATATATATTTACAAAGAAGGAAACATGAGATTTTAGCAAGAAACAAATTTCTTGATGTTCAAGAAGCCGTCATTTTTGCAGTTTGTATAGTTACTTTTTGTTCTTATCGTGATCTGGCAAAGGGAAAGCACCAATCCTTGGAAGAGCTACCACGGCACTACTTAATCTATGCCGCTTAGTGAATTGAAGAAAGTCACTCCCGTAGGGTGAATTCAATTACTCACATAGAGGAAATGAAAAACTTAATTAGTCCTAAGTTTAAACTTTAAGAAGAAATGAAAGACTCTGGATCCCAGCTGAGCTCATGGAAGACTTGACGAATTAGGCATATTGGGATATCAGCGCTTATATCCTTGATTGAATGGCCGCTGAATGGTCTTGGAGTGAACAGAGTTAACTCAATGTGCATGCTGTTGGAGTTACCATGGGCCACTCCTGACTTGAAATGAAAACCAGGGGGCAATCTTGAATCAGTGAATTAGCTTAGCCATGAATGCTCAATCCGGACAAGAGGGCATGAGCTGGTCTTCTGTGAAATTTTATATGGCAAAGCTGTTCAGTTCTGTCTTTTGTTGTATTTTATTTTATTTTTATTTTGGGTGCTAGCAAAGTACCCACTCACCTACTTTGCTCCTATAGGGACTTGAACCCTCAGTCTACCAGTTTGGGAAGTAGAGGAAATACCACTAGGATACAACCCTTGGCGCAAAGCTGTTGATTTGTTCAAGGCTTATTTGAGATGCAACGCCTCATATATTGTTGCCTTCACATGAATCTTTGTATGGTGGAAGTGAAATAACCCCCATTTGTCATCCTTAATGTGCTTTTCTCAAACTTGCATTTTGTTCTGTTTGAACACAAAAGGTTTCACTACACCTTATGTTGAATTGGTTGAACTCCTAAATGAAAAAGGAATGGAAGAATCGGGAATCCTCTTAGAAGTTTTGACATGGTTTTCTATGCACAATGCTTCAAATATTTACAACTGGTCATATGATGATCTTCTACTGAATGGCTTATGTGATATTACCTAATACTTGAAGCCAAACTTACTTTGAGAGCCCAGGCGAGAAAAAAAATAAAATTTCAGAAAAGATTATCTAATTCAACCCCTTTGGCTTATGCAGGAACATTTCTGATGTTCTCTGGGAAGCAATATCTACCCATCAGGTTATTTCGTTGTACCAAGGTCTTGGGACAAAGAACCTGCAGTCTTTTATTTCACAGTTTGTATACTTCTATGGATACAACTTCTTTAAAAGGGTGTACTTGGAGAAAAGCGGATCCAAATCTATGGGAACAAAAGCTAACCTGATTATTGCTGCTGCCGCTGGGGCTTGTACTGTCATAGTCACCCAGGTGAGTTTTTCATTTCCTTCTTTTTCCGTTCTTTTTGTGGCTTCTTGTTCTGCTTCTGACAGGATAGGAATCCAATCTGATAGTTTAGGCTTAATTTGCATAGATGGCATTTGCACAGTATCTGAGAGGAATTATTGCATTGTGCTTTCCAAAGAATTTGGGACAAAAAAAGGACATTATCAGTTCTTGTTATGCTACAACAGGGTCTTGGGAGGGAGGACTCGAGACGAACTTAACATTTTGTATATCACAAAATGACTACTCTAAGGCCCAAACTAGCCCTCAAGCGTTAAACTGATGAAACAAGCAACGGCCTTCTGTTTCCGAGAGAATTCGATAAGATAAATTTGTTCACGTTGCCTTGAAGGCATCGAGAAAGTCATCACAAAAATGATGATAAAAATTGAATGGCTAAACTTTTCTGAAAGTTTAATGAATTAATGTGAGAAAATCTAGTTGTTTGATCTATACACACGACGATAATCATTATATGCTTTCAAGAAATAGATGAACACATTTTGAGTGTTACAAAGGGAGTTTTTAATGTCTCTCCTTGTTATGTCGTTTCTACATTCCACCTTGTTACTCTGTTACAGTTCCCATTGACTACTTCAAGTCTTGACGTTAGATATCTAATTTTTTTCTCTGTGTTCAGCCTCTAGATACAGTATCGTCAAGGATGCAAACAATCGAATTTGGGAAATCCAAAGGACTCATGGAAACCCTCTCAGAGGGGACTTGGAGTGAGTCCTTCGATGGTCTTGGCATATCTCTGCTTCTGACGGCAAATCCCTCTATCCAGGTACTTGACTGTGCTTTCTAGTGTGAAGTTTTTACAGGCGACTCTATGCAGAATGTCATTGGTCTGATGTCCAAGTACTCCAAGAGTTTCTAAAAGTTATTTTAACAGTAGTATTACGTTGTAAGTTTTGTTTATTTTTATTTTCTTGATAAAGATACTGGATTGTGAAATCTCATCCGAGTCATATCATTTTTGAAGATTGTAATCACCAACTCAATTTCTCACACGAAAATTTTTCTCATTGTATATTTGGTAAACCATATTTGATGAATTGAACTGAAACAAGAACTATATTGCTGTGTGCAGTATACCTTCTTTGATCAGCTGAAACAAAGACTTCTGAAGGGCCAGCTGAATAGCAGAAAAGGTACAGTGTCATCTCCAGAGGCCCTTTCTGCTCTTTCTGCTTTCATGTTGGGTGCAGTCTCCAAGTGTATTGCCACATGCTTAACATACCCAGCTATAAGGTGGATTGTCTAATTTACTCATTCTTCCTCATCAATTCTTTTACACTTCCCTATGCATTTCCTGACTGCTATTTTCCTGGGGGGACTTCAGGTGCCTTATGGAAATTACGTTAATTATATTGCTTTCGTCAAAAATTTGATTTTAAAAATCATTGTTTAGATGGGAATGCTTTTTAAAAATATTTGGAATATTAATTAAAAAAAATCCCTTTCATTTATGTAAAGGTTCTCACATTTTTGTTGATATGAATTAGTTATGAATTATCTATGAATTTCGATAGGTGTAAGGTGATGATTCAGGCCGCCGAATCAGATCAAGATGAGAATAATGAAGCTCAACCAAAAATGCCACGAACGCGAAAAACGGTGTCAGGTGCACTCTATACCATTTGGAAAAAGGAAGGCTTACTTGGTTTCTTTAAAGGATTAAAGGCCCAGATACTGAAGACTGTGCTAAGCTCAGCATTGCTTTTGATGATAAAGGAGAAGATCACAAAAATCACATGGGTCCTAATTCTTGCACTTCAAAGATATCTGGCTCTAAGTCGGACCAGATTAAAGAGCACTTGAAAGATGATGACGATAAGAGTTTTGCAAGGGTTCCTTGTAAATAAAGATGCTCCAACCACTTTGATGGGTTTTGTACCAAATGCAATAAGAGTGATGAACAGTGGAGCCAAATTTCATTTATGAGGAGAATTTGAATTGTAGTAAAGATGTCTTCTTTAGTTCTATTCCGTGTTGGGTAAAGTTTTGATTTGAATAAGAGTGTCATAGTTTAGGCCTGCTTAAGGATTATTACAAACTAACTTCTTTGTAACCATTGTGCTTCATTTGAACCTGTACTAGTTAGCTTTACCATTGAAACTAGGCTATGCTTCCCATTGTACAAGTGAGGACATTTATGCTAAGGCCACTGGCAAATGTTGAGGCAATGAAAAGGGTATCCTCAAATGCCCTTGAATTCGGGGCTGCCTTAGAATTTCATGAGCCTTGTGAGGCTGGGTTGTTTCTCTTCTGGCCCTTGTTACATGGAAAATCCCGAAAGCTGAATGATTCTTACAATTACATGTGCATAAACACTTACGTTTGCAACTGCTTTTACCTTTGTCTGATTCGAGTCGAAACACCCAAACTCTAGGTCAAGGTTTCGATACTGGTAGAGAGAGGAAAAAACACTTTTGTTTGCCCTAGTTCAAGGAAAAAAAGGTGAGCACAATAATCTAATGATAATATTTGTTAGCGATGATTATATGTGATTTCACTTGGAAGGGCCAAACAAATTTTCAGGATCTATATCAGGAGCCATGAGAATCCCCCATGGTAAGCAAATAAACAAGAGAAAAGGTCTACTAGGTAAAGAACACCAGAGTGAACAATACAGGTAACGAAAAAATATGCATTGAAACGAAAGTCATTGAATCAATTTTCTCCCCCTTTATCTCATAAAAATCCAGAAAATAGAAAATGACAACGAATACGAGAAAAGAACATCAACTCACAGGTTATGCTCCTCGTGGGTATGCCTCACTGAAATCCTTTACCAGTTACACGTAGGGAACAGATGTTATTAGAACTTTCACCAACAAACAATATGGTGATAACTTAAGCCTTTCCATCATTACAATGATGGTCACCCCCCTCTATATCTGTATGGTACACTGTCATAGGCAATTTCATTTAAAAAAGCAATCAAACTAATAAATGCTCAAACATCCTCTTTAGTTCATATAAATATGAGGAAACCCATCAGTAAAACAGGCAAGTAGTGGATCGGACCAAGCATGGAAGCTGAACTGCCTGAACTGGCAGCCTCAACAAAGCTTCCCCCAGGAGTGTTTGTGGTCAAAACAACAACGATCCAATTATCTTCACTACCAATCCCTGCTCCTGTATACTTGCTGTCATTGAGAAAATTGGAGTATTGGGACTGTGTGAAGTTAGTGAGGACAAGACTTGGAACCCGGTTGGGAACGCAAGCAGGCAATATGGTTCCGTCCCTCGTGCTGGTGACATTCAAGTCGCACTTGGCTAGAAGGATTGGGTAGTTGGCAAACTGAGGTTCAGTGCCTGGTACAGTGTTGGAACCTGTGGTATTTGTACAGGGTTGATATTGGAATTGGTCTGCCATTTTCTCAGCAAGGCACTCCGCTTTCTCGTTCTTTGTCAGAGCTGTTAAGTTTAAGGATGCTCGGTAGACGTTAATGCCTTGTAGAAGATTTTCTTCCTCGTCTGCATGAAAATGGAGATGAAAAATCCAAGTGTTAAGTATCGATCAATAATTCACACACAAACAGAGGGAGTAGAGAGTCTATGACAAGCTACAGTACCATCCTTCAAAGTTCTCTGATGATAAATTAATTAGAAGTGCACACTTCTATGATATAGTGCACTAATCAGAATGCTACCACAGCAAGATAAGGCATAAAGATAACTTCTTTAAGCCACATACCAATTATTAAACAGTTCATGAACCACGCCATAGAACAAGAGTGTCATTGAAGAACCATTGGGTTCTGACAATTAAGTTCAGGAAGGAAAAAAATATCACGATTTTAAGAATCCTAACCTCTGCCCATAATAAGAAAACTCATTGTCATTCCTGTATGACCACGTCAACTACTAGCATAATAGTTGGGTGGGTGGGGGTGAAAGGAACAAGTTTGAAAAACACAGCAAACTTGTGAAGGAAACAATCTGGCATCATCAATTACAAATTTACAACATCCTGGTAAGCAGATGACTGAAATGAAATAACTTGAGCGGCTGGACCATATGTGAACAATGCCTAAATAAAAATGGATGTGGATCGAGAAAATATGGCCTTGACATCAGCTACCGACTTCTCTGTAATTTTCATCATACTCTCTGGTGCTCATAGAAGTTTCAGGACATTATTCTTTTAATGAGTAAAGACACACTTGTCCCAACTGGACCTAAACCTTGCACCTATCTCCCTAAGGATGGCAGGAGACGCAACTCAAACAAACTGCTGGTGGTATCTCAAGGACATTTTCTCAAAGATCAGAACTGTTGAAATTGAGTGGTAGCAGATCAAATCTGGTCTGTACTTGTTTTTGGTTGTCTGAATGGGACTTATTCAACTGTCAGATCTGGAATAGGTTTGCCCACTTTGGTTGCCTGTTTGAGTTTATTTCAGGCTGATTTCTTTAAAACCAGTTGGACCAGTTCTTAGTAAGTTTTGGATTTAATAACAAAATTTCTCAGCTTAGTTGGCAGGATAGGATTAGGTTATTATATTTGGTCAGAAAAATTGCCATCCCCAGAGGAAGATGCCAACTAACTTAGCTGGTAGCC
>JAOTQH010282096.1:0-10145 GCA_025631255.1 Cornus kousa
TACTTGTTCCACTGTCTCACGTTTCTATGTTACTTTTCTTTATTTTATTCTTTTATTGCACAAGACAAATTTGCAGCCTATGAAAAAAGCTATACAGCAAATGGAAAAGTGAACAGCAAACTGAAAAAGCTGAGTAACACCTGCATAAGTGATCAGGCGCGCCTAGGCGCGCCTGAATAAAAGCATGAGGCGCGTTCCAGGCGCGCGCCTAATGAAGGTCGCTGCGCCTGGAGTATTATGAGGCGCCTTTCATGCGCCTGTAGGCGCCTAGAGCCTAGGCGCGCGCCCAGGTGCGCCTTTAATAACACTGCCTAGGTATGATCTTTACAAGGCTCAAAATACTATTTTAATCATGTTTATCAAAAACCGGTATTTTTTATAAAATGATTTCCCAATGTGCTTCAATTAACTCGTCGACTGATGGAGCAACTTCGCAGTAGGTATCTAACTCTGCCTCGATCAATTGAGCTCTCAAAACAGATTTCTACAACGATTCAACCTACCAAAAAGTATGGGCTAGCTACCTATATTGGCTATAAATAGGGCGTTTTAGTCGATCTAAGGTATGATTTTAAGCCTCTAATCATATAAAGAGAAAATCTTTATGTCAGAAATTTCCAATTACTAAATCAAGGGTTCCAATAGACACCATCATATGTGATTGAGTATTCATCAATAAGCAATTCACCAGCGTATCGAGACATTTCAATTCAACCAATCAGATTCAGAAGGAAAGACAAAGAAAGAAGAAACGACTGAAGAGGAAATGACTCTACTACATGCATAAAAGACATACCTCTTTTCCAAAATGCTGAAAAACTGCAAAAAGGCTTCCAATACACTAGTAACCGAGTGGGTATGGTGGATCTTTCAAGGTTCGTAGGCAACTAACCCTACAATAAGATTAAGATACATCATAAACCAAAACAAAACAAAAATAACAAAAACAAAAAAATACAAAACAAAAAAAGAAAGAAAGAAAGGTGAACATTACCTCTGATCATTATCAGTTATATCATAAAAGTTCTCTCCACCATTTCATAGAAAAAAAATTTGGAACAAAGTCTGGCATATACCAGAAAAGCAAGTCTGAAATTTGGATAAAAGTCCACCCCTTCTCAAGCTGCCCAAACAAAAAAAAAAAAAAAACAAATTAAATAAATAAAAACTAAGAATGTGGCATTATAGTAGTCATAAAGAGAAATTGGGTATTTACCAAATGCTCATAGGCATTCCTTTGGAATTCGAGAGCGGCAGAAGCTGAGTAATAATTGAGATTTGTGAGGCCATCTATATTATCATGTGATAGGATTTCAAATAGCGCTCTGTTTTTCTTCGCTTCAAGGTACCAGCCTGTCATATCTGTCCACATCCAGACCAAGGAGACTTTACTAACGAAATCATACGCCAACATTTTCATCCTTACCATCATGGATGTTTTACGCACAAAATCGTATTTCTGCTCACTGTTATAGAACAATGGATTTGTCTTCACGAAGAACCACAGGACCCTAATCACATAAATAAAATGTTATTATAAATATTATTGAAAAAAAAATGAACCAAACAAGAAATGAATGAATAATCTTACTTCAAGTCATCCACTGTTTGGCATCGGTCCAGTTACCGAGATACCAAATCCTCGAACAAAAATATCACATTGGGCCGAGCAAATTCCGTCATACCAGGGAACGTCCTTGCAGCCAAGGCAACCAAATCTCTGAATTGGATTATATCGTTCATTAATGCATGAAACTGATCTGTAATATTAAAAAAATACATTAATATTACCAACAAGTCTGTGGTCTAGCGGTACAAGGCTCCTACTTCCCTAAGGGAGGTCAGGGGTTCGAACCTCAATGGAGGCCGTGTGTGACTGAACTAGGAAAAAAAAAATGCATTAATATTACAGATCAATTTATTACATGATGAATTAGAAAATGGCTAATATAAAGCAAAGTGAATAAATCTAAGCCAATATATAATGAGAAATCCTCTCATGCTAGGATAATTGTCTTATACATCTTCCTCATCAAGCAATCCAAATTCCAATTCAACAAAATTCAGAATAAGCAAACTCAATGTAATATCATGAGTGGGTAGAATTGAAAGAGGGATGTTATGCTGGATGGGGGATTGACTCAAAGATATAAACAGTTATGATCTGAAATATTTAAGGGATTTGTCCTTGTTGATTTGGGGACTCCATTCAGACATTATTCGACGATCATGTGTTAAGTATTGGTAACTATAGAGTAAGTTAAAGAATAGAATAGTGACACATATTATATAACTTTGGGGAGAATTTAAATTACCCTCTTCTGGAAAAGTCAAAGGTTCGGTCAGCTTAACTTCCCCTTCTTCTGGAATTGGTATGCTTCTCAGTAGAGTGCCTCCATAATATCCCTCTTTCTCAATAAATTGGTGTAACCTTCAATTATTCCCCTGTAAATTCAAACCAATGAATATAACCTACATTAGCTGATGTATTGTAATGATTGTGAAACCTAAAAAGGGTTAGAGACACTTACTTGAATACAGAAGATTGTTTGAGGGAGCTAAAACTTGCAATTTGTCAGGTCTACCATCCCTCACCCAAAGGCCTTGAGGAGTGAATTCACTCCATGACCAACCTTGTCATAGGTCGATCTCCACTTGGCATACGTGGATCTCGTTTCAGACCTAAACATTTGATTATGTTTGGATGATCGTAGCGCCTCAATCTAGCCCTCCTCTGCCGGGCTAGAATTTGATCCCCGTAGGTCTCGATTGAAATTTGCTAAGTGTCTTCTGCATCTGTTTCTTCCACTGTGAGGTTCCAAAATGGACACCTCGCATTCGTTTGCGGGCGGGTTCCTGTAGGAACCCTATTGTTGTACCAAAATGGAAAATCAGGCTAACAATGAAGAACAAAAAGTAGAAGAAATTCCTCAAAAATCAAGTAACAAACAGTACGCGCGCATATATATATATATATATATATTATTTGCACCAAAATCAGATACGAGTTACAAACAGTGCTCGCATATATATATATATATATATATATTATTTGCACCAAAATCAGATACGAGTCACAAACAGTGCTCGCATATATATATATATATATATATATATATTATTTGCACAATATATACGAGTAACAAATTATAAAATAAAGAGAACAAAAATTAAAAGAAATTCGTCAAAAATCAATTACCAATAACAACCGTCCGCTTATATATATATATATATATATACATATATTATTTGCGCAATATATATATAGTAACAATAATATGTATATATATACTATTTGCACAATATATACGAGTAGAAATTACAAATAAAGAGAACAAAAATTAAAAGAAATTCGCCAAAAATCATATACCAATAACAACAGTCCGCTTATATATATATATATATATTATTTGCGCAATAAATATAAATATATATATATATGTTATTTGCGCAATATATATATATCGTAAGAATAATTTTTAAATAATCAAAATAAATATATATATATATATATATACGGATTTATATATAAAATAAAATATAAATTTTATTAGTATTTAATTCTCTACTAAATATTATCTACAACGAAACCATCCTTATCTAACCCACTCACCATGTTTTGCTAGGATGGACGATAAGTTAAGTGGGAGTAGAAGCGTGTCGGAGGCGGCTAAAACTGGGTTGAAACCCTAAGACAATGCTTGGTTCTCACTAGTAATGATTGTGGGGTGCCATTCACTAAATTTGAAACAATTATTTCAAACACACCTAATTTCAAAAGAGTAATGCTATTGTGAGTCTAGTAAAGATTGTTGAAACAATTATTTCAAACATAACTAATTTAGGAGAAAGAATTAATTAAGAAAGAATTATATGCAATAAGAAAATAAATAATCCTTTTTTTCCTCTCTTGGTTAACGAAGAAAGAATTATATGCAATAAGGAAATAAATAATCCTTTTTTTCCTCTCTTGGTTAAAGAATTTGTCTCTTTCTCTATACAATATTGTTTTTGTTGAAAATTCTTTCTTCTATAAAATATTTATTTCCTTTTTTTTTTTCTTTTTCTTTTCTTATTTTTTTTTTTCATAAAATCATCGTCAAAACAGTTAGGATTAATTATAAGATAGAAAGAGACAAATTAATTGGAGGTTAACTAAGAAAAAGAAAGAGAGAACGTGGAAAGACGAGAGAGAAAAAAAGGATTATTTATTTCCTTGTAATAATTCTTCCTTAATTAATATTTTCTCCTAAATTCCTAAAAATAGGAACATTAAAACTTATAAGCAGGAGCTCTTTAAACTTTTTGCGAGAGCGCTCTCGCAATAGCATTACTCATTTCAAAATGTACACTGAAATTTGTTGTTGTGCCATGTCGTCGCCAATGTTTGACTTTAGTCAAACAAAAAGGGGGTGAATTTTGGGATCAATGGGTTTATATCCAATGGCTCTCCATCTAAAATGTATCAGCTAAAAAGGGCCCAGCATTCAACGGTCGGGATGTTTTATAGGGAAAGTTTAGATTGATTTCCTCTTTTTAACGGCTGATTTTTACTATTGCAAAAGTTTCTTCTAAAAGGACGGTTCAGATTTTCCAGAAAGCAATTGGCGACGACGTGACATAGCAACAAAGGAGCAAAACAAAAAAAAATTGTTCAGGGGAGGAGATGGGTAGGTCGGTCAAGCTCCTATTGGGAGGTTCGGAAGGGTTGTATTCTTTTCTTAAAGGAGACTCAGTGGCTTGTCTTAAGGGTCATGTGCCTGATGTGGTGACTGTTTGTGGGGGTAAAGATATCTAAATTTCCCTTAGTGAGGAATCAGCTTCTCTTTTGGTGAAGGAGTTGCAAAAGCACAGATTTTCGCACGATGATCATATTGGTGATTGTAACCCGTCTCCGGTCACACAGAATGGTGTGTTGGATTATAGAGGGGACTAGATGTTATCTGTTGATGAGGTTGTGGAGGCCAAGGGAGCATGGCTGATGGGAGCAGGGTGGATCAGGAAACTTCTCTTGATATGATTTTGTGGGAGGAGGAGGGTTTTGCTAACTTGGGGGTGGTGGACCCTTTGGCTGTTGTTCATCCAGAGGAGGTGGGCAGCAAGGTGTGTAGGTAGGAAGGTGAGGACACTGGTATGGATTGGGTTAAGGCTAACATCGGTGCTACTAGTGATCTGCTGGGTGTCTCCTGCAAAGGTAAGCGTGATCAAGCCTTAAAAATCCTTCAGGCTACAGTAGAGGGGAGAGAAGGGGAGATGATTCAATTTTCCACAAAGCGGAGTAGGAAGAAGAAGAACCTTACTCCGGGGAAAGGGGAAAGGGAGCTTAAGAACCTGTGTTGTGATGTGAATTATGATAGGGTGAGTGGGGGGGAGAAAGAGAGGGGTAATGTTAAGGGAGGAGGGAGGGATAAGGGGGCGAAGGGGATGATTGTTTCCTCATGAAGTTTCGACTTTTATCGTGGAATGTCCGTGGTTTAAATGATCCGAGCAAGCGAAGGGTGGTGAAGATGGCAGTGAGGAAATGGGGGGTGCATTTAGTGTGTCTTCAAGAAACAAGAATTGATTCTATGTCCGATTGTGTGGTGAAAAGTCTGTGGGTAACCACTTTGTTGAGTGAGAGGTGCTGGATGTTGTTGGGACTTCAGGAGTTCTTATTATGTGGGATAGGAGATGGTTGGCTAAAGTTGATGTTTGCAGAGGGAGATTTTATTTGTCTTGTGCACTTGTGATGGAGGAGGATGGCTCCACTTGGGGTTTTTCTGGGGTGTATGGGCCGGTTGACGACGGTGTGAGGGACGGTTTGTGGGAGGAGTTGAGTGGGGTGAAGGGGAGGTGGTCTCTTCCTTGGTGTGTGGCAGGCGACTTTAATGTGGTTAGATCCCAGGCACAGAGGTCTACAGATGGCCCGTGGACTCAGGCTATGATGCACTTTTCTGACTTTATAGATGGCCATCAGCTTATTGATCTCCCTCTTGAGGGAGCTTTTTTCAATTGGTCCAGTGGAAGGGAAGTTCCAGCTTTCTCTCGCAGTGATAGATTTCTGATCTCCGGTGAATGGGAGGAGAAATTCCCGGATGTGGTTTAGGCAGCTTTGGCTAGGGTGATGTCGGATCACATTCCCTTGGTGTTGGACTGTGGAGGTTTGAGATCTCACAGTACTCCTTTCAGATTCGAGAACATATGGCTTCATGCAGATAATTTCCAGGAACTTGTACATTTTTGGTGGGAGGAGAATCTGGTGGTGGGTACCTCGAGTCATATTCTCGCAGGAAAGCTTCGAATTCTGAAAACAAACCTCAAAAGGTGGAATAAGGACGTGTTCGGGAACTTAGTGTGGAGGAAGAATACGGCTTTGGCTAATATTGCGGAGATTGATAGATTAGAAGGGGAGGGTGCTATTTCGGAATCTCAACACAATAGGAGAGCAACTTGCTAGGCAGAATGTGCGGAGATTGCTCTTTTGGAGGAAATCTCGTGGCGTCAGAAATCTCGGGCATTATGGCTCAAAGAGGGAGATCGAAATACGAAGTTTTTTCAGAGAACTGCTAATGCTAATGGGAGTAATCATATTGGACGGTTGTGTGTGGATGGTGCAGTCTTGTCTTCAGAGGAAGAGGTGCGAAGCGCGATTGTCTCTTTCTATCAAAGGCTTTATTCTGAGCCTCTTCATTGGAGGCCTCGACTTGATGGTCTTCACTTTGATTCTATTTCTGCCTTAGATAGAGACGGGCTAGAAAATCCTTTTTTGGAGGAGGAAGTGCTGAAGGCCTTGAAGAGCTGCAATGGTGATTAGTTCCCAGGTCCTGATGGTTTCACGATGAGATTTCTGTTGGAAAGCTGGGAGGTGGTCCGATATGAGATTATGGGCACTTTTCATGAGTTCCACTCCACGGGGCAGTTTGAGAAATCGCTTAACGCATCTTTCATTGCCCTTTTTTCCAAAAAGGGTGGTGCTTCTAACATCAAGGATTTTAAACCTATTAGTTTGATTGGGTGCATTTACAAGCTTATTGCAAAAGTCCTTGCCTTTAGATTGAGGGAGGTCCTGAATGGAGTTATCTCCAAGTCTCAGAATGCTTTTGTGAGGGGTAGACAGATTCTGGATTCTGCACTTATTGCTAGCGAATGTGTGGATTATAAACTTCGTAGTGGGACTCCTGGTGTTTTGTGCAAATTGGATATTGAAAAAGCCTACGATCATGTCTGCTGGAATTTCCTATTCTATTTGTTGGAGAGGATAGGTTTTGGTGAGAGGTGGAGGAAGTGGATTGTTTCTTGTGTTTCCACAGTTAGATTTTCGATGTTGGTGAACGGATCTCCTTCGGGGGTTTTTAGCAGTTCTCGTGGGTTGAGGCAGGGGGATCCTCTCTCCCCCTTCCTTTTTATTATTACTATGGAGGCCCTTAGCAGGCTGATGAGAAGGGCGGTGGATTTGGGTTTTATTAGGGGCTTCAAGATTGGCCCTGAATCAGTTCAGCAGTTGGAGATCTCTCATTTACTTTTTGCGGATGACACTATCGTTTTTTGTGAGGCAGAAGTGTCCCAGTTAAGGTATCTAAGATATGTTTTGGTTTGTTTCCAAGCTGTATCTGGTTTGAAAGTCAACGTGGGGAAGAACGTGCTTGTTCCTGTGGGGGAGGTACAGGTGGTGGACACTTTGGCTGCTGTTCTTGGGTGTGGGACGCAACGCTTTCCCATCTCGTATTTGGGATTGTCGCTGGGGGACTCGGCTAGGAGGGTGGGAAGTTGGAACCCGGTGATTGAGCGGGTCGAGACAAGATTAGTGGGTTGGAAAAAACAATATCTGTCAAAGGGCGGTAAAGTTATGTTAGTGAAGAGCACTTTGTCAAGCCTTTCAACGTACTTTCTTTCGCTTTTTCGTATCCCAGCTTCTATTGTTGGAAGACTTGAAATGCTCCAACGGAACTTCTTATGGGGGGGTCACGAAGAAGAGTTTAAGTATCATCTTGTCAAATGGGAGCAGGTTTGCAGGCCTATTCGGTTGGGAGGGCTTGGAATTAGGAGATTGGCCCCTTTCAATAGTGCTCTTCTTGGTAAGTGGCTTTGGAGATTTGGCAAGGAAAGACACAAATTATGGAGAAGGGTTATGCCTCAGACCTCTCAAGAGTTGTTAGATATGTAGAGTTTTCTGGAGGGTAACCCTTTTTTGTATTTGGTGGAGCCTTTGGAAAGAGCGAAATGGTAGATCTTTTGAGGGGAAGGAATCCTCCATTGGGGCGCTAAAATTCTTTATCATTTGCAACATGTTTTGTTGGGGCGGGGGGAGAATACTCTTCTCTTGAGGATATTGTTAATTTCATGGGCTCTTTGAGTTCATAGGTTTTGTTTTGTCTTTGAATAATTTGGGATGCGTTCCCCTTTTGAACGCTTTTAATACAATTTACTTATCAAGAAAGAGAGAGAGAGAGAATTTGCCAACTCCTTTCATATGAAGTTAATCCTTTCTTTATAATATTTTTAAATAGTTTATTAGATATTATCAAAGTGTCACAGAAAAATACCAACTATCAAATCAATCATATATCCTGTTACATTGGTGTGCCTATTGCCTATGAACATTTAGGTTCTCAAGTAAGTAGTAATCAAGTATGTATTTTGTTTATACATGTGGGTACTAACGTTCAGCAATCAATAAGATTAAGACTATGTAGTTGTTATCAAACAAAGAATGGATTACTAGCCATTTACTAGTGAATTGTCAAATCGGTAAGAAAGAAAATGTAATTGAACAGCATATACGTTTATGAAGAGACATGCACTATTGGCACATTTCTCAACTATGCTCTCGTCCTCCTTTTTCCCCTTTCCAATTGCAGAGAAATCAAAAGGCTTGCGTGTTACCACAACCACATTAATTTACACCTCTCTCTCTCTCTCTCTCTATATATATATATATATATTATGTCCTAGAGAAATGAATGGCTCAGTAGTAGTAGTATCCTTCTTCTTCTTCATCATCAGCGCGCGCTCTCTCTCTCTCTCTCTCTCTCTATATATATATATATATATATATATATTATGTCCTAGATAAATGAATGGCTCAGTAGAAGTAGTAGTATTCTTCTTCTTCATCAGCTCTCTCTGTCTCTCTTTTTCTCAAATGGAAAGTTGATCTATATAGCTCCTTTGTGCATATATATATACATATATATTTATATGCCGTTTGTAATTATTATATGATATATATATTTTTTAATTTATATTTGATTTTAATTTGCATTTTGTTGTTATTTATTTATTTGTTTTTAAATAATATGTGTCTTCTAAACGTTGCTTCATTTTTTAACTTAATTTATAAAGAATATTGTGTTTTTGTTTTGGAAGGAATAAAAGTTAGGAGTTGTTTTGGTGCGAATGATTTCTGGTAAGTCCCCAGCTAATTCATGGCTTTTTTTTTTTTTTTGTTGTATGCAACATTTTTTATTTTTTTTTTGCTCCTTTGTTGCTGTGCCACGTCGTTGCCAATTGCTTTCTGGTAAATCTGAACCGTCCATTTAGAAGAAATTTCCGTTAAAAAGAAGAAATCAATCTAAACTTTCCCTATAAAATATCCAGACGGTCGAATGCTTGGCTCTTTTTAGCTGATACATCTTAGATGGAGAGCCATTGATATAAACCTAATACATCTCAACCATTGATTCCAAAATTCACCCTTTTTATTTGACTAAAGTCAAACATTGGCGACGACGTCATACAACAACAAATTTCAGTGTACATTTTGAATTGAGTAATGTTATTGCTCGCAAAAAGTCTAAAGACCTCCCGTTTATAAGTTGCAATGTTCATATTTTAGAAATTTAGGAGAAAGAATTAATTAAGGAAGAATTATTACAAGGAAATAAATAATCATTCTCTTTTCTCTCCCTTCTCTTTTCTTCTTCTCTTTCTTAGTTAACCTCCAAATAATTTGTCTCTTTCACGTTTTCTCTCTCTTTCTTAGTTGACTTCCAAATAATTTGTCTCTTTCTATCTTATAATTAATCCTAACTATTTTGACAATAAAATTTTAAAAACAATGATTTATGAAAAAAATAATAATAATAATAAGAAAAGAAAAAGAAAAGAAAAGAAATAAATATTTTATTGAAGGAAGAATTTTCAACAAAAATAATATTGTATAGAGA
>JAOTQH010282127.1:0-10145 GCA_025631255.1 Cornus kousa
TTATTGTGAATTCGCACTTTATCTGAGAGTTCAAGTTAATTAATGGGTAAATTAATTATTCACGCTATATACATATTAATGAATTTTTTTTTTATTTGAGAGTTCAAGTTAATTAATGGGTAAATTAATTATTCACGCTATATACATATTAATGAAAAATTTCTTTTATGGTACCAACAATTAATCTTGCACCATCAAAGCTAGTACCACCCATGTTTACATGTAACAAGTAAGGTTACCTAACAAAGAAAAAAAAAAAAAAAAGAAGAAAAAAAAGAAAAGAAGAAGGGTAAGTGTCCAAATTCCATCAAATGGCAATAAAAAAGTAAATCACAAAATTGAGTAAGTGGGGTCCATCTAAATAAATGGGTACGGACCCTAGCTAGTAAGAAGCGAGAGAAGACGAAGGAGGAGGGGAGAGAGAATCCACCTAGGAACCCAAGCGAAGCGAAGCGAGACTCACGTACTCGATAGCGACTCACTTCTGAGAAGAGAGAGAGAGAGACGACGTTAGGTGTCTGTAATTGCATCGAAGAATCACACAATCTGATCAGACCACTTCATTTCGATTTCGATTTGGATTTCTTTCGAAGATCAATCGGATCACACAGAAAGAATATGCTGAACCTGCCATACCCGCCAAAAAAATTGTTACTTGAAAATGAGCCAATTTTCGGCCACAATGCCCGTGATTTCTGACCCCACAACTGGCTCAAACGGATCAATTTCAGCTTGAACAGTCCCGTTGCCGTCTTCTCTTCAATCAGGGCGCCAAAACCCTAATCGAGATTCTTCACCGATATGCGAAGGTAAAACCCTAATACCCTTTTTCTGAAATGGTGGGATTTGGAACGACCTGTGGTTTTGATTATACATCGTTCGTAATTTCTGATTGATGGTTTCTATCTGTATATGTATGCCTCTGTTATATATAGTTCTTCGGTGGGTGGTTCGCTTGATCACATATCAATATTTTTTTCTTTTAGCCGATTGAAATGTTCTCCTCCTAAACTATATTTGGTTTAATGTCATCCCATTCGAGCTCATAAACTCATTCCTTCTGATCTATTTTCTGCACCTGTAGCTGCTCTCTCTCACGCGCGCACACAAGCAAAAAAATAGAAGAGTTATTTCTGATGTTGGCTGCAAATTCTCATAATTTTGGGTTTCTTTCCTTTTTCCCCTCCTCCAGTGCAGTTGTCATCTTATGTCCCATAGTGCAGGTGCTGATATTATTTTATAGCGAAATGGAGGTAATTTGTGATAGTAAAAGTAAAAACAGTATGTGCAATGGTCTTCAGGAGTGATGACAATATATACCTGTTGGGTAATACCCTGCATGGTACAACAAATAGAAGAGTCCGCTTAATCAATCCTATTGGCTGGTTGGTTTAGATCAATAATGTATAGAAGATAAATTTAGCTGACAATATCAGATGGTGGACGTAAATTAATATATATATAATTTGAATTCACATGAAAATATAGCTGATGATTTACCTTTTGGGGATTAATTTATTATTCAGGGGTTAATTGTTGATTGGTTGGCAAAGTTAATATCTAAAGATTGCGATCAATAAATTGAGAAGACTAGGTGTAGGATAAGACCCAAACAAGCATTAAAAAGTTAAATCTAGGTGTGGTTGAATGCTATAGGAAGGTTAAGAAAAATTCTTATTTCATGAAATGAAAGAAAAACTTTTGGATGCATCCAAGCTTAAGAACATGAAAGCTTGGGATATCAACAAATCGAAAAACACCTTAACAGAGTTTTTTTTTTTTTTTTTCCTTCTCTATTTTGTAAATATCTCATTACTAACTTAAGGCTTAGTAATATTTCATTTAAGCTAACTGGTATACTGGCACTTGTGAAGTTTACGGGTGTTATGAAATTTTACTGCTTGTTGAATTTATAGAATTATTAACTCCCTCACTTGAATCTTTCTAGAATCCCAACTTGGTATCTGTGGAAGTTTGATAACTCCACTTATTGAACCACATCTTATAGCAACTTTCTGGCCCTTTTCATAGTAGTATGCAAGTTTCTTATAGTTGCCACTCACTTTTAATAAATTATTAATCATTAGTTTTGTCAAAGTTTTGATGATTCTATTATATTGGGTGAGCTTCTAGCTAGCTTCCATTATAAGAGGTTTTTGTTGCTATGTGCCTACGAGATTGCTATAATCTATATAACTGTAGAATCCCAACTCTTACAGTTATTGCACCCTCAGTATGTCTTTGTAATCCCATGAATACCATGAAAGCAAACACAAGAAGCTTTGGATGAAGCCTTCAAAATAGATCCTTGTGGAGAAAGACCAGTATTCAGTGTATACAAAATATCTTTCCTATCTTGAATCTAACAACTCTTTAAAATAGACCCAGTAAAGTTAGTAGCCCTCTTTAATGGACCCCAAAATGACCTATTAGACTGCTTCCCACATCTTTATTTATTTATTTTGGAATAGGTAAATTATTTGATACAAGTGAGACTTCGTCATACTCCTATATCTTGTATCAAGTATACTGTTGCCCCTGCAAAAAGAAGAGTACCCTGACTTCAGATTATGGACTTGATAATATGAATTAAGAGTTTGTATGATCATTGTTGAATTTTCATAGAATCATAAATTTGACAAGCTTTCATGGACCCTGGTTATTTTGATGGAATTATTATCTTCTCCACCTGTTACGATTTATGCATTAAGCCCCTGATCAGTTTGTTATTTAAGCCATTTGATCTTTGATCAAATTATTTTGGCAATTTTCAAAATATTTACCAATAAGGTTATATGAATAATGCATCAGCAGTTAAAATTACACTAGCACAGCTCTTTCCTTAAACTTCATCGAACAAGTGAGTTTTTACCAGATGGTTCCGGGTGTGTTTACAATAAATTGGATATTATCATCGTCATATAAACCATTTGGAGTCCATTCTTTAAAGTTATTCCACTTATGTATACTGAGGACCCACTATAGTAGATTATCTAAATGCAATAAAGAGAACCTGCATAGAAAAATGTGGAGTGCCATGAACCCCTTTTTGGCTGCAATTCTGGCAATTTGATAGCAACCTCAGCACTTTCATTCTCTGTACTAAGCCATTTCAATGATATGAGGAAGTATCAACGGTAATACCTGTTTTCTTACATTTGTTCAACAAAACTCCCATTTGTTCAACAAAACTCCCAGTACTACAAAAAAATTTTCTTTTTCTTTTTGGTTTTGTGTCGCCTAGGCTTGTCACTGATGTGTATCTACGTCTTCTGTCTCTGCGTCGTTTTTTTTTTTTGCTCTGTTTTTTCTTTTCTTTTCTTGTTTATAGTGAGGACTCACTTTCATTCTTGGATAATGTCCCTGAAATTGTGTTTTCCCTTTGCATAGTTGAATGTGCATAATGCTTTTTGTGAGTTTGGTTTAACTTGATTCTCCTTTGAATGGCCATCCATCCAACTCATAAATTTATTGTCCCCTCTCATCACCTCCCTCCTCCCCCGTCTCTGTGTACAGTCACACTCTATCCCTGATGCACTGTTAATACTCTCATCTATTTGTGTTCTATTAAGTGGGGTTTTCAAATTATGTACTTTATTGACGCTGCTCTTATTTTTGTGCTTTATTGATATTTATAACTGTATTTATATTGCTCAGTATAGATAATAATAAAGGTAGGGAAGAATCTTATATAATAATAATTATAAGATATTTATTGTATCTGATGTGTGTTTTTCTTCTATCTTTTTGACCCCAATATTTGCTATGGCATTTGCATGCTCAGATACTGATATGAATAGAGAAGAGATTGGGAACGCAATGACTGTAAGAGCAAAACTAGCTGGTGCAGTGGTTTTAAAAAATAATGGCCACAGAGAGGATGAAGGAGAGTCAAAGATTGAACCGCATGCGGGTTTAGAGTTCGATTCAGCAGAAGATGCACAGGAGTTTTATAATTTATATGCGACACAAGTGGGTTTCAAAATTAGGATTGGCCAGCTGTACAGATCCAGGGTAGATGGATCGGTTATTTCTCGAAGATTTGTGTGTTCAAAGGAGGGCTTTCAGACCAATATGAGAACAGGTTGCCCTGCATTTATAAGGGTACAAAGACTTGATTCTGGGAAGTGGCTTCTGGCCAATATTAAGAAAGAACACAATCATGAGCTTGGACTTTCTGGGGAAGTTCCACCCCAAATACAAAGGAAAGCCTTTCCAGCTCCAAGGTCATCAACTGTTGTGTCCTCTAGGACAGGAATCGGATCAGTTGAAGAAGAGGATGGACGCCCATCTGCATCGGGCATAATTGATGTTAAACGCCTCAAAAGGGAAGAACTGGAAGGAGAAGCCAAAGTTGAGCCGTACAAAGGTCTCGAATTCAATTCTGCTAATGAAGCATACAAATTTTACTATGCTTATGCAGCTAAAACAGGCTTCAAAATTCGGATTGGTCAGTTGTTTCGTTCAAAACATGATGGGTCGATTACATCTCGAAGATTTGTGTGCTCGAAGGAAGGACATCAGCACCCTTCCAGAGTAGGTTGTGGAGCATTCATGAGGATACAGAGACAAAAATCAGGAAAGTGGGTAGTTGACCGGCACCAAAAAGAACACAATCACGATCTGGAGTCTCCAATGGATGCTGGTACAATTGCCGCGTTTAAGGGATTTAGAGAGGAAGTAAATAGTGCGTTGGAAAATGTCGATTTACTTGAAACAAATTATGGCCTCGGCCTTGTCAAAAGAGGTCGAGAAAGTAACATTGGAAGTGATTGGTATCATATGTTTCTCGAGTATTTTCAGTCACGGCAAGCAGAAGATACTGGATTCTTTTATGCTGTGGAAGTGGATGATGGCAAATGCATGAGTATTTTCTGGGCGGATAGCCAATCTAGATTTGCATGCAGTCAGTTTGGGGATGCTGTAGTTTTTGATACATCCTACAGGAGTTGTACTTATTTGGTGCCATTTGCTTCATTCATTGGGGTTAATCATCACAGGCAACCAGTACTTCTTGGGTGTGCTTTAATTGCTGATGAACATGAGGAGTCTTTTACTTGGGTGTTTCAAACATGGCTCAGGGCAATGTCTGGGCGCTGTCCTCTGTCAATAATAGCAGATCAAGACAAGGCCATCCAACAGTCGATTGCACGGGTTTTTCCTGGTACACATCATCGATTTTCAGCATGGCAATTTAAAGAAAAAGAACAGCAGAATTTGGGTGCACTACTTACCATGGATAATGAATTCAAATATGAATATGAAACTTGCATCTATCAGAGCCAAACACCCAGTGAATTTGATGCTGCGTGGAATATGATTGTCAACAGGTATGACTTGAAGGAGAATTCTTGGGTAAAGGAAATGTTTAGAATGCGTAAAAGTTGGGTTCCATTGTATATAAGGAGCATGTTCTTTGCGGGCATCCCTGTTGATGGAAGCATGAAATCATTTTTTGGAACATTTTTGAATGCCCAGACACCTCTCAACGAATTTATTTTACGATATGAAAAAGCTCTTGAGCAACGCCGTGAGGAGGAAAGAAAGGAGGATTTTAACTCATTCAACTTGCAAGCAGTTTTGCACACAAAAGATCCCATAGAAGAACAATGTAGAACGCTCTACACAATGACAATGTTCAAAGTTTTCCAGAAGGAGCTTTTAGAATGCTATAGTTATGCTGGTATGAAAATTAACGTAGAAGGTGCCATCAGCAGATATTTGTTGCAGAAGTGTGGGGATGGAGATGAGAGGAATACCGTTGCATTCAATGCATCAAATCTTAATGTAAGTTGCAGTTGTAAAATGTTTGAATTTGAAGGGGTGCTTTGTAGACATGCACTGAAAGTGTTCCAGATAATGAACATAAGGGAACTTCCATCTCGTTACATCTTACATCGGTGGACGAAAAATGCGAAGTATGGTATCCCAAGGGATGTCGAATCAGGAGGTGGCTCTCAGGATTTCAAGGCTTTGATGCTGTGGAGCTTAAGAGAAGAAGCCCGGAACTACATTGAGGTTGGGACAGCATCTCTAGAAAGATATAAACTTGCCTTCGAGATCATGCAAGAGGGTAGGAGAAATATTTGTTGGCAAAATTAAGATGTAAGCTGCATAAAGGTCAGATACTCTACTTCTTCTTTCTTTGTTACTTGATAACAAGGTCAGACCTCTCGGCGGTGATCAATTCTGTGGTTTGAAGTGTCTAGTTTTCTGGTGGGTGTCAGCCATGTGATTGGCGTCCATTGACTTGCTATGGGTCCCATTTACATTCGAATCAGAACTTTGTTATGCATGTGTAATTTGGATATTATCTATTTCATATCTGTAGTCTGCGCTTGTAAGGAAAGGAGGTTTTTTATTTTTATTATTTTTTTTATCATTAAATTTAATGCAGGTGTACATTTATGAAAACAGCCTCCATGAAATTCTAGTTTTACCCTTTTATTGCGTAATTTGCCGGTGCTTTCAAGGCAAAGTGCCATAATCTAAATCTAAGATTTCTGAATTTGTCGAATTTAGGAATCCATTCTTATCCTTGTGTCTTTTTAAGCTTAACTCATATGAGATAGGTTGGTGTCCTTCTAGTTTCTCCTTCAAATGTGTTTGGTTTGTCAGAAAAGTGAGAATGATATATGTTGTCTTGTGATTGAATCAAGTAGAAGGCTTTTATATTTAGTGTGGACTGTGGCGGTGATCTAATGGAATTTTTTTTTGTCTAAATTTATGGCTATGTATTTTCAATGTCAACACATGAAAGAATTGGTGTTCAGGCACTTGACAATTGGACTTGGTCAGGTAGGATAACTGTTGGAAGATGCTTTTTCTTCTGGAATGATGATGGGAAGGAGGCTTTTAGATGCCTCCAATTTTGGGTCATATGTAACTTGTTAGATTGGCTTTGATTTTTTCTTGCTTTGGTAGAAAGATGATAAATTATGACTAGTCCGAAGTCGAGAAACTTGCACATTAGCACATCGACTGTTAATTAGTCACCCATGGTCAGAGAACAGAGAATTGGAATTTCTGAAGAGTTCTTCAGAGAAATTCTGTATTGGCATAGCATGATTTGTAGCATGTCCCTGTGAAAATGTGGCTTTGAACAACATTGATGCTCCACGGAGTTATCAAGAATGATGGAGTTGGAAAATATTGTACCAGCATTTCTTTTAGATTTTCTATGGTCTACGGGTATTTTCATGAGGTATCGGAGTTGATACATTGAAATGTTCTTCAGTTCTTGATAGGTCTATGAATCTTAAGTCAGCAATGAGCCATTTTCCTAGAAACTTGCCTTTTTAGTTTCAAGATAGAATATTTTTCTGGAGTTGAGAAGATTGTAGTCTTTCAACAAAAAAACAGCCATCTTATGCCAAAAATGTTGTCTTTTCTAGTTCATTTGTGTATGTCCGTCGAGCCCTAGAACGCCTACTCAAGAAGCAAAAGAATTCGTCCTCATAATGCCAAAGGAGATTTTTGTTAAAGATACCCTAGTACTGGCGCTGTGACTATTAAGATGATGAAGAAACTCCTTGCAAAACATGTTACTTTTTAGGAAGTTCTAAAACCAAAATTGAATGACAATATAAAACACCAAGTAGGTCCAAACAATGCACCTTATTTTTTATTTATTTATTTTTAATCTTTAGACTCGATTTTATTATTAAGTCATAAAAGGAGATTAAGTTAAGAAAACAAGAGAGGAGTTTTAAGGAACATGAATCTTAATATAGAAGTATAAATATTTATTTACTTTATATGACAAACCATTGTTTATTCCGTGGAAATGGCAAGAAGAATTGGAAAACTTTTTCGAAACTTCATCTATTCCTGATATTGCATCTTCACTGAGATTTCCAGGCTGTTCACATACGCTTCTACGCAAAAATTGCATTAACATGTAGTACAAGATAGAAAGAAGACGTACTTACAAGAGTTTCATCACTCTTCAACAAAGCCAACGGCTGATCTGAGGTCTGCAGTGTATAGATTAACAGTGATTGGATGATCGCTAAGCAGTTTGAAGTGACCATGAGCCGGAAACACACCTGACCTGAATCGTATTAGAGACTTGATAGGCAATTTTAATAGAATTTCGGCAAGGAGGTGGTGAGGAATGTAAGGCATTACTGTCGTACTCTTTCTCGCCTTCCAGTCATTGATTTGTCTGCTTTCTTCTTCTTCTTCTTCTTCTTCTCTGATGCTATCTTCGTTGCTTTGTCTGGTATCTTATAAGTAAGCGAAGAACTGTTCTGTAGTAGACCTATTGACCTTGAATTTACAAAGTACACAAGGAATTGATTTCAAATAATTTTTTTTCAATACAATGGTAATGTTATTCTCTAAGATCCAATTGGCTAGGAGACGATTCATAATGGGATTCAAATCCCATTCGAACATTAATTTCAAGATTACAGTGTTATCATTGTTTAGATTACTCTCAGGTCAGAGGATGCGATAGCAAAAATGATGCCACAATGCAACAAGTATCAATAAAAGGTATGTGGAAGAGAAATGAAGTTCTAAATAACCATTTGAAATTCTTAAAAGATTATCAAGATTGAGTATGTTTTCTAAAATCTTTTTAGATTGAGCATGTTTTCTAAAATCTTTTTATTTTTTAAAAGTATAATTAATGCTGATTATAAAAGTGTGTGTATATATATATTGTAACTGAAATACAATCCTTGGATTCACATAATCTCGGTATGTGGTGTAGAGACGCTGAGGCCGACTCTTGGTACTGACCATGATTATCAGATGTTGAACTTTGTGATTGATTGATTGATTGTGGCAAGATTTTAATGAATTGGGGGTTCTGCGATCAGAGAGAGCCATGTAATTTTTTTTTTTTTTAACCCAAGTCGGCTACTGCAATGATATTTTAGATAGTTTTTGGATAATTTATTAGGAAAAGATTCTAAACCGACAATTCAAAATTACCTTTTTATTATCAGTAATACTCTCTCTACTTTTAAATCAAAAGTTTCCATTCAAGTTTTTCCTAAACACAAATGAATAGGGCAAGAAGTCCAAGTCAAGTTCCCATGAAAGTAAAATGTAGATAACTTATTTTTCTTCTTTTTCTTTATTTTTTTATTTTTTTATTTTTTAAATATATATAAAAATAAAAAATAAAAAATAAAAATGAAAAAAAGAGTAATGATAGTATGAGGTCTCCTAATGAAACTTCTCATGAGATCCTTTTTATCTTGACAGAGAAAAATATTAAGTAGGGGCGGGACTTGCGTGTGTTGGATGGCCAAGGGGTTAGCCCATGCTAAATCCAAGGTTCTAACATATTAACCCGCGCTAAGCTTAAGTCCCGAAAAACCCATTGTATCTCAACCCACACTATACTGCACGAGTTTCACTGGTTTTTTAGGTTTCTCAGGTCGATCCAAATTTTAATAACCTATAAATAAATAAATTTGTAACAAATAAAATGTTAAAGCATATAGCCTCATAAACTTACATAAAATAAAACCTATCATTTCATGTGAAAAAAACAACCAAATTATGTGTAATATAATATGATGTTATAGCACTAATTTATAATTTATAATAAAAGATATATTAATCATTCTAAGTTTCAAGACACATAATATGATCAAAAAAGGTTCCCATAATAAAAACTTGGAAAGAACTCAATAGTTGATATTTTGTAATATTTTGTTTCCTTAACTAAAATTTAATTATTATATGTTTTTACCTTATAAAAATAAGAAAAATGTTATACTTCACGAATTTTGATTTGTGATTTTATCTTGAATTAGGTGGTTTTTATTTGTTAGCTTATTTAGCTGCTTTGTTTGCTTTAAAAGTATTTTTTTTTTTTAATATAGAAAATAATTTAATATAAGAAAGAGAGATAAAATAGCAAAACTTACTATTATAGCATCCAAACCCTGATTTAACTAAATAACTTCAATTCAATTATGCCCGCATATATCTTTGTTTGGGAAATCCTTTTTATTAAATCTTCAAATAATTAAAATTAGAAGTTACATTTTTTAATCACGAATGAGTGATTTCTTTCTCACGAATAAGAACCCCCTTAGATTAAATTGTTAAATAATTAAACTAAAAACTACAATTTTTTTTTTTTTTTTTTTTACCATGAATGAATAGCTTATTTATTTTTA
>JAOTQH010282166.1:0-10143 GCA_025631255.1 Cornus kousa
AGTTTTGGAGCATTAGAAAGTGAATCAATTATTTCAGATATGATTCTCTACATTTTCCACATGTCAGCAATCAATTAATTGTGGTAATTTTCAACTATGACAGTTAGAAAAAGAAAATAACAATAATAAACTATTAGTAAAACTTTTATACTCTTTATTACAAAAGTACAATTGAAATAACACCACTGGTTTCTGGAAAAAAAAAACTTGCCTTAAATAGTTTTATTACTTCTCATTTTTTAAGAGAGAGGTGGACCGAGAAATCAAATACGGAGTATTAAAGATAAAAGATATAAAAAATGCTATTTGGGAGGATAGAGATATCCTTAATAAAAGAAAATTTTCCAATCACTCACAAATGAAGAAGGTAGAACAAAATAAAAAAAAACAAAAATAGTCACTACCAACAAAAATAGACTCCTTTGACCCTCACCGTGCCTGTTCGGAGCTTGAGGGTCACAGCGGCCTTACACAAGACCATTGAAACCTCGAAGCATCCACTTAATTGTTACAAAACTTCTAAATCCATATAATCATTTTCTCAAAAGTTGTGAATAGGGAAGTTAGAAATGGAAACTTTCAGGCTTCAGCTGAAGTGCCAATTCTGTGACTCTGGCTATCAAAAACAAGAAATAAGAAATCACTAGAGAAGCATATTCGTGATGAGTGGATGCTGTAGACCAGCAGACAGAAAGTCTGGAAACTTTCCGAGGAAAGTTTGGTGTCATCAGTGCTAGAGGTAACTAGGGGTTCCAAGGTGAGTGAGCTGCTAACCTAGTTGTAATATGCCGTGTCTTTCCAACTTCTGATTGATCAAAAAAACCTTTTTATGGAAATGAAAACTTCCATGGTTTGGGATTGAAAACTATCACCCATGTTAGGCTTTGCACTAGTAGTTTCAATTCATATGTTGGGGAACAAAACCACATGAAGAAATGAAGAAATCTTTTCTTGAGGCGGCGATCTTGCCTCGCCTCACAACTAATGGCAATATTGATGTTTTCCACACCAAAGATGGTCATGTCTTTAAGATAGACAGTCACAGCACGCTGTCTAGAGAAGAAGTTCTGAAATCTTGCCTGGTCGGACGGTTTGACAAGGGTGTAGGGAGCTTAGAAATGATTGAGGAATGGGCAACGAGGTCTTGGAAGATCTCTTGTGGGGTGAGGTTGTCACCTTTACCGGATGGTCTTCTTCTATTTAGACTTCCTTCGGAATCAGAGGCACAAAGGGTGTTGAATTTCGGGATCAAGAGGTGGAGGGGCAGCCATCTGGCCATTGATCTGTGGTATTTTGCAGTTGGTTGTTCGGCGGTGAAGTCAAGGAATAGGAGAAGAAGAGTGATAATCTACAGGCTACCTCTACATCTTTGGTGTCAAAAGTTATTTGCGGCCATAGGCAATATGTGCGGCGGCTTCAGCGATGTGGAAGCCGATGCCTCGTCGGAAGGGCAACGAGTTGTCATCTTCGTCGGCAACGGCAGGGTTATACCATTGGGTGATTGGGTGGCTTTCAAGGTCTTTTTGACGGAAGAAGTATCACCAGTTATTTATCCAAAAGCTCATCCTAATTATCTAATAGAAGAAGAGGCGAAGAGAAGAAGGAATCGTCTTCTCACCATGAGATCAGAGCTTCAGGTTAATGTTTCCTCTCTAGGAAGGAGGAGCATTAGATTCACGGCACAATCGAAGAGAGATGCACGCGTGCATCTTTCCCTGTTTCTCGGGATCTCCAGAGATCAGTTGTCGGCCATAATGCTTGAGAGCGTGACCATATTTCAAACATTAACTCTTTGGTGAACAGTGGGTCAGAGAAAGAAACTAGCCGACATAAGTTAGATGGCCATTTGGGTTTTAAGCATGATGTTGGGCTTGGCCAAGTTTTTAGTAAACCCAGTATTAATGGGTTTAAGAGGTGCTACTTCTAAAGACTCAGCTGAGGTTGGTATTGGGCCTAATAAACTCATGCGAACCTTGAACAGACAGAATGTTACAATGGGAGAGGGAGGTCAGTTTAGTGGGGGCCCAACAATACTTCATCCATCTCCTTAGCTGCCATCCACTCAATCTGATATTACGAAGACTGAAAGAACAATTGGTAAAGTGAATGTTCTTCCTCCACCTCAGAGAACATCAAATATAACGAAAGCATTGACATACTTCAGATCTGAAGGTAGACAGTGGTCTATGACGGAGAAGCTTAACTGGGTGAGGGGCGCCAGAGTTGCTGGTCTAGGAAGAAGGAAGAGGACGTTCCGGCATGATATGAGCTGTCAGAAAGTAGTGTCCGACAATCCGTTCAGACCTCTTACTTCAAAGCCAGAGATTACGGATGCCTCTCGCCACACTCCATCTTTTACAGAGACGACAAGAAGGGAAGCGGCACAGAAGCAATCAACGTATTGGTCGCCGATTGTCACGCATCGACGAACAGAAGTGGATCACCGAAACTGTTGATCCGGGTAAGTCCTCTGTAACTCAACCTCGGAGCTCTCTTCTAGCTCCTTCTTCTTCTTCTACTCCTTCTTGCGGGGTGTTGAGGAGTGGTGTTGGGATGGAGAAGGGAGGAGAGTTGTCAGTATTGTCAACGATTCTGGAATTTGGGACAGAGTTGTGTTTGGAGGCATCGGATGAGCATGGGTCTCTTCTTTCTGGGTCTGATGATCCAGGTGATAGTAATGCTATGGGTATGTTTGAAGGAGTTACGGCATGCGTGGGACGTGACCTTCACCTCAGGTTGTCTAAGGAGTCAGTGTTGGCTTTACTTAAAGATCTTTGTCCCTGTGTAGCCCTTAAAGACCTCAACTGCTATCCAATAGAAGGATTAGGGGAGTCCATTTCACACAGGACTACAGATTTCAAGTCAAATTCACATGATTATGGGAGTGGTGTTTCGGATGAGAAGGACGATTTTCCGGCATCCATCCAACCAGTATGCTCTAATGTCCTAGTTCCATGGTTGAAAATGGATCAATCAAACCTGGGTCTGGTGGAACGTTTGGCTGTTCTACGACCCGATGAACTAGAGATGAATTCTGATAAGGGGAAGGACTGGGTAGTCAAAAATATTGGTGTTACTAGTGCAGCACTGGGAGTCTCATCAGAAGGCAAAGTAGTTCAGGCCATGTCCATTTTTCATGAATTAGTGAAGGGAGAGAGGTCGAAGGGAGCAAGCAGAGTACGGATACGATTAAAAACAGGAAAGCCTTAACGTTCTGGAAAGGGGAGGAGGAGGTTAAGAATCTCATGTCATCTGTCAACTATGATGGGAAGGATGGGGTGGCGAGGGAGAGGGGGAGGACCAGAAGCGGGAAGAGGGGAGGGAGGGGAGTTGGCTGTATACGGTATTTAATGAAGCTACGAATAATCTCTTGGAACGTTCGTGGACTCAATGACCTGAACAAAAGGAGGGTGGTGAAGGTAGCTTTGCGGAAGTGGAATGCCCATGTTGTTTGCTTGCAAGAAACTAAGATAGCTTCCTTTTCTGATGGGATTGTTAGGAGCCTTTGGGGTGGTAGGTTCGTGGAATGGGAAGTGCTGAATGCTTTAGGGACTTCTGGCGGGATCCTTATTCTGTGGGATAGTAGGTGGTTGTCTAGACTGGACATATGGAAGGGGAGTTATTCTCTGTCTTGTGTGTTTAAGATGGAGGAAGACGATTTCAGATGTGTTTTTACTGGGGTCTATGGGCCGGTCATTGACAGCAACAAACCATCATTTTGGGAAGAACTATGCCATGTTAAGGGACTGTGGTCTCTCCCTTGGTGCCTCGGAGGAGACTTCAATTCTGGCAGGTCTCTGTTCGAGAGATCTACAGGGGGTAGGTGGTCGTTGGAGATGTCTCAGTTTTCAGATTTTATCGATAGCCATTTTCTTGTTGATAAGGGGCCTCCTTTACGTGGTCTAGCGGCAGGGATCCGGTCACTTTATCTAGATTGGACAGGTTTCTGATTTCCGGGGAGTGAGAAGAGAAGTTCCCGGATGTTGTCCAGTCAGCTCTCGCAAGGGTAACTTCTGATCACATTCCGGTAGTCCTCGATTGCGGGGGTTTGAGATCTCGTTGCTCCCCATTTCGTTTCGAGAACATGTGGCTGAGATTAGAGGACTTTCAAAGGAAAGTCCGTTCTTGGTGGTAGGAGGCGGTGATCACAGGTACCCCCAGTTTTGTTTTAGCCAGGAGATTTCAGTCCCTCAAAACCGAACTTAAAAAAGATGGAATAAGGAGGTGTTTGGGAATTTGGAATGGAGGAAAAATATAGTACTGGCTGATTTGCTGATCTTGATTGTCTTGAAGAGGTGGGACAGGATTTGGAGTCTCTGCGTTCTAGAAGAGCTTCCTGCCAGGCGGTTTTTGACGAGATTGTTATTATGGAGGAAATTTCATGGCATCATAAATCTCGGGCCTTATGGCTCAAAGAAGGGGATCTTCTTTCACAGGCTTGCCAATGCTCATAGAAGGAGTAATCATATAGGATGAATTCGTGTGAATGACTCGGTGTTGTGGAGAGAGGATGAGGTGCGTAAGGGGATTGTTTCTTTTTATCAAAAGCTTTGCACCGAGACGTTGGGGTGGAGACCTAGGCTTGACGGCCTCCATTTTGACGCTATTTCTGATTTGGATAGAGATGGTCTTGAGGGCCCATTTTGTAAAGAGGAAGTGCTGAAGGCCTTATCGAGTTGCAACGGTGACAAAGCTCCAAGGCCAGATAGGTTCACTATGCGGTCTCTAATGGAAAGTTGGGAGTTGGTGAAAAATGAGGTGATGGGTACTTTCCAAGATTTCCATTATCATGGCACTTTCAAAAAGTCTCTAAATGCATCTTTTATTGCCCTTATCCCTAAGAAGGGTGGTGCTTCTAATATTAAGGACTTTCGGTTTAGTGGGAGCAGAGAATTTGGGTTTCATCAAGCGTTCAGAGTGGGAAGAGATCTTGCACATCAGATGGAGATTTCTCACTTGTTGTTTGCGGATGATACCTTGGTATTCTGTGATGCCGATGTTTCCCAACTTAGATACTTGAGGTGCATTCTTGTTTGCTTCCAGGCGGTTTCTAGGTTGAAGGTCAACATTGGCAAAAGCGTGCTTGTCCCGGTCGGAGATGTCCTAGATATTTCCTCTATTGCTGCAGTCCTTGGATGCAGGGTGGGTGCTTTTCCTATTCCTTATCTGGGACTGCCTTTAGGGGTTTCCTCCAAGACGGTGGGGAGTTGGGATCCCGTCATTCAGAGGTTCGAGAAGAGGTTGGTAGGGTAGAAGAAGAAATACTTGTAGAAGGGAGGAAAGGTCACTCTTATCAAGAGCACTCTATCGAGCCTTCCCACTTATTTCTTATCACTGTTCCAAATTCCATGCTCTATAGCTGAAAGGATCGAAAAGATCCAACGGGACTTTCTATGGGGTGGAAGGAATGACGAATTCAAGTATCATCTTGTTAACTGGGATCCAAGTATGTAAGCCCATGAAGCTAGGAGGTTTAGGTATCCGGAAGATGGTTCCCTTCAATAGAGCTCTCTTGGGTAAGTGGTTGTGGAGATTCGGTAAGGAACGCCATCACCAGTGGAGAAGGATTGTTTCTTGTCGTTTTGGGGAGAAGAGTGGTGGTTGGTTCTCCCTTCTAATATCTATAGCGGGAGGCGTAGGCGTGCGGAAGTTTATCCGGAAGGGTTGGGATGTCTTCTCTTCACATATTAGATTCAAGGTACACGATGGTCAATGTATCCGTTTTTGGGAGGATTTATGGTGTGGAGATCAGTTGTTGTCTCGTTCCTTTCCCAGACTTTATAGTATCGTCGTAGATCGACACGCCTTTGTAGCTGATTGCTATCAACTTGATAGCAGTGGGGTTACTTGGGATGTCCGTTTTAGACGTTCTTTTCAGGATTAGGAGCTGCAAGAGTCCTATGCCTTTTTGGATTTGTTGTATCAGCAAGAGGCATTTGGCAGAGGTAATGACGACATTGTGTGGGTTCCTTCTTCCAATGGAAGATTTACTGTTCGGTCCATGTTCCTATGCCTTTCCAACTTCGTCGGTCCTGTCTTTCCTTGGAAAACTATTTGGTGCTCTAAGGCTCCACCTAAAGCGGCATTCTTTGTTTGGACAGCCGTCTAGGGTAATATTCTGACTCTAGACAATCTACGGAAGAGAGGCAATATTATTGTTAATTGGTGTTGCCTATGCAAACGTGATGGAGAGTTTGTCCGATGGCATACGATAGCTGGAACCTTATCTTCAGCTTGTTTGGCATGCATTGGGTAATGCCTCAATCCTCCATTTGTCTCATCAGTGCGTCGAGAGGATGCCACGTCAAACATTACGCACGGGATTATTGGAGGATTATTCCACACTGTTTATGGTGGTGCATCTGGAAAGAGAAATAACAGTGTTTTTAAAGAGAAGGAATTGCCCTTGCCGATTTTGAAACTTCATATTCTTCGATGCATTTTTTGCCATGTAAAAGGAAGCTCTTGCTCCTCATCCGTAGACATTATTGATCTTTTGGACTCCATGGGTCCTTAGGTCTTTCTTTCGTTTTGTATCCGGGATGCGTTCCCCTTTTGAACCTTTTTAATCGATTATTACTTATCAAAAAAAAAAAAATGTGAATAGGTCAACAACTTCTAGTATCAAATGGTCGTATGCCATTAGCCACCCATCTAACAACAGTATCAAAATTTATTATATCAAACATTGCCAAGGTCCCACATCCAAAAACAACCTCAAGACTTTCCAGAAGAGCTAAAATCTCAACTTAAAGAACTCAAGTATCTAATTTCTTAAAAGTGTTGCTAGAATTGTCTTTAGCTTCCAATTGACCCATCTTAATGAAACCATTATTGAACTTCTAAAGTATCTTCTTTCTTCTTCTTTTTTTCCCTAATTGATACTCACACACACATACCTCCACTGAGGTTCGACCCCTGACCCACCTTTGGGAAGTAGGGGCCTGGTACCGCTAGGCCACAGGCCTGTTGGTAACTTCTAAAGTATCTCCAAAAAACACTATAACATTTTAACCACGTTATGCGATATATAATACATGTAAGAAATATAATATGCACAGTTCTCAAGTTGAACTATAAATACATTGCAAACTTAGAAGAAATTAACCATTTCTTACAATTTTTGTCCGATTATACTATTCTAAATTAGAGGAACCAATTCAAGCCTCTTTTGTTTTTTTTGTTTTTTTTTTTTTCCTTCTTTTGTTGCATTTTGATAGAAATATATATTCTTCTTCTGCAGTGTATACATGGTATGCACCCCATTTAGGTGCTTCTCAGTGACTTACTCTCACTTATCAAAAAACTTTTCCTCTTTAGAGTTTGCAACTTAATTTAGTCCTTTTCTATTATATTCAAGAACTAACTATATGTTGTTTTTATTTACATGACTACATTTGTTTTTAATGAATTGACACGTTGATAAATGAAGTGGATAGTTTTATAAGATAATACAGTTTCATCTCCACTTTGATATGAACCACGCAACAGGTTGCTATCAATGACACGATGTAAAAATATTTTTTTTTTTTCCCTTTTTTTGGACTAGTTTATACATGACGCAGAAGAGCTCTTAACACCTATTGATGTAGAAAATGAAAAAGAGAACGAGAAAGAAGACAGAATACAGATCACATAACAGAATTAAAGGCATGACATAGAAGAGCACTTAACACCTATTGATGTAGAAGATGAAGAGGAGAAATAAGAGAGAATACATATCACATCACAGAATTGAAGGCACAATCATAAGAGTTGTTCTTTTTCTTTTCTTTTTTTCGATAAGTCAATCATAAGAGTTGTTCTTGATATAAATAACTCTCTCTCTCTCTCTCTCTCTCTCTCTCTCCTCTTTGTAAATGAAATCAATTCACTTTTATGCATTTCAATTTTTTAGTACACTTTATTTTATTAAATTACCTTAAAAATTTAAGTATATCTTCTGAATACTTTATGAGGCCCATTGTCAACTAGAACTCTACACACTAGTCACCAGCTCTCTGTATAATAATTGGTAAATTATTGAAGTTTGGAAAATATTAACACTTTATTTTTTTGGATTCGGGGGAGAATGTGTAAATCTATAAGGGAGATAGTGGACTTTGGGGATACTTTGAGTGTCTAGGGGCCCTTTTTTGGCCCTTGTGTGGTTCTTGGGTTGCGCTCCCCTTTGAGGGCTGTTTATAATACTTTCCTTGCATAAAAAAGAAAAAGAAAAAGAAAAGAAGAAAAATAAACGAAGGTTTGGCAAATAATGCAAGTTAATTCATTAAAAATCAATGACAATAAACAAAAGGATAATAATAAAGGTAAATAAGTTTCAAATATAACAAGCTAATATCTCAAAGAAAAAAAGAAAAAGGAACACACTGTCACCATTTTTTTCCTTCCAAAACTATTTTTAATGAGTTGACAAACTTTAAGTATTGTTTTCTCCGTTCATATCAATTAGATGAGTCATTGTGCATTATGAAAGCGCGAACAGAAAGAAATTAGTATCATCAAAATGAAAAGAGATATTAAAATAAATTGGAAAACGAGGTACCACAAATCTAAGATAACAAAAACTACCATGGGGTAAGGAGCCATAAAATTATACATCCAGATAACCAGTACACATCTATATGCATAAGCATACCTGAGAATAGTAACATGACACTAGGCTCTCGTGTAGAGTAGCACAATGCCCATGATCTAGACCTAGAGGGGGTGAGGGGGTAAATAGAATTTGAAATCTAAGTTCACTAACTTCAACTAATTTCTGAAATTTGACTTAATTTGATTATTATTCGAAAACTAAATTACCACAATAACAATTAAACTACTCAATCCATCATGCATTCAAACATAAAACAAAACAATCTTGCAAAGTAATAAAGTAAATAGCACAATAGACACAAATATTTTTTCACATGGGAACCCCAAAGGGAAAACCACAGGACCTAGTCCAAATCAGATCAAACCAACTATACGAGAAAGGAAATTCAAAACTAGGTTAAAAGTTTCAAAACCCTGAAACCTCTAGCTAATTCCAGGCACAAACTATAGTCAGACCTTCCACTCAAGTGTTCAGGCTTTTAGTCCACTCTGTCAATCAATCTGGTTCTCTCCAAATTTGATCAGTGGTGCAGTCTATCTTTGTTTGTGTTGAACTCGTTGTGGCCACAACAACAATGAATAGCTATATGAATCATACGATGCATGCACTCTTTCTTGCTAAATGATGAAAACTAGATGTATTTATAGATCGCATAGATGCCTAGAAAAATTAGGTTTTTTAAGAGTTTTAATCAGGAAAGAAAACTGATTTTCTACAAAACTCGAGCAATTAAGCAGATCGTAAGTTTCGATCTACACCAGTCTAGTAAGTTTTGATCCAATGAGCTTCGATTGATCATTTGATCAATCAAAGGTCCTTGCACTTGAATACTTAGGTTCTTCAAACTTAGGAATTTCCAGAAATACAAATATCCATATCAAAATGGATTTTTCAGAATCAAGCGTGATTACATGAAACCCTAACGAATGCATGAACCCTAATTGGGTGACTGCATATGAGTATTAAATTTACCTTTATACCCTTCAATTTCGATTGTTTCCATGGACAAAAGGTAACTAACAAAAAATTCTTATTGACCTAACAATAATGCCTAGATTGAAGAACACCTAGGTAGCAAACCTTGAAACAATAAGTTTAAAAAGCTAAACAAAAAAATATATATAATGGAATCAAATCAAATTAAAACGTACAAAAAATACAAACAAGAATGAATCAATTATAACTCTTAAAACAAAACCAAAATAGGCACCCAACTGTTTGAAATATTCATATTAGTTTCATAATAATAAAGTTTGCCAACAACGCAAGTGAAAGCTTTCAGGAAGTAAAGAATAGAAAACTCAAACTAATGGCGGGTATTTTGTGTGTGCACGTATGCATTAGCATCAACCAAATGTCGCAGCTAATCTCTTCACATCCAAACAATAACAAGTATATGCTATACACTAGAAAAGTAATACATGACACAATTAGCGATCATTCAATTCTAATTAAATCTTTCAGCTTTCATATTTGCTTTAAGAAGGTCGAACTACCTCTCAAAAGGGTGGAAATCAGAGATAAGTCAATAATATTTCTTTGGG
>JAOTQH010282177.1:0-10143 GCA_025631255.1 Cornus kousa
TTGTGGTTTTGGTTGTTGGCGAATTTTGATGTTGTTAAGTACATCTTGATGTTGTTAAGTACATCCATACTAAATTGTTATATTTAGTTGATTTCACACTTTTAGATTTCTAGTCGTTAATCTAGAGAATCTATGTCTTGATGTGTGGTGTTTGATATTCTGATTGTACTAAATTGCTATATTTAGTTGATTTGGCATTTTAGATTTCAAGTTGATAAATTTGAGAATCTATATCTTGTTGGTTGGTGTAAGCATGTTCCTGTCTGGTTGCTTTGTATAAGCATGTTGAAATCTTGTTACTTTGTAAGCTTGCTTCTTCTTGTTGAAAATGCATGAATTAAGTGATGTGAATCATGCTAGTGATGTTCTTAGGTAGTTAGGATGCTCCCTGAGTCAAACTTTGACATAGACGTTAGGTGGCACGAGCCCTTTAACATGTTTCACCATAAGGTGATAAAATTGTAAAACTTTAGGTCGATACATGCTCATTTCTTACGAGTAGCTTTATGTTACTCACCCCTACGATAATGGGGCATATTTCAGGTACAAGAGTTGAAGTTGAGACCCCTATTATGCTTGGATGACTTGTGGAGTTGAAGATTCCATTTTTGTTGAGGATTGGCTTAAAATGCCATTTTTTGCTTATATGTCAAAAACTTGGTATATTTGATTCTAACCATGTAAAGTGTGCATAAGTACACTCTCTTGAATGTATTCGATGCGTATGACATGAGGCCAAGGGTCATAGACTTTATATTTCAAGTGTATGTATCTAAGTTGCAAGTTTTGCTTTGAAATGTAAACTTTTCCACTTTTGAGGTTTGACATGTCAAATTTTGTAAATGAGGTGTAACAAGGCCATGGCCATTGTAGCATGTTTAAATATCCATAATACACTTGTGAGCATGTTTTTATAGCTTTGAATCATGTTTTTAGATCATTTCCATGTTGGGGTTTGAAGGTTGGGTGAAGCTTCATCAAGACTTGTTTATAACAGGCCATTTAGTAGCATTTTGGGGTGTTTCACCGTTTCGGTCGACCGATGTTAATTAGAGTTGGTTCGAGCTTCAAAACATGCATTTCCAGTAGCCTTTTTCACTGTTCATGCCTATTTCGATCGATCGATGGGCCATTTCGGTCTACCGAACCAACCAAGCCTTGAAAACTTATTTTTAACTGAAATTTTGTTCATTTCGGTCGACCGAACCAGCTTGAACCCAAGAGTTGCTTCTGTTGTGTTTCAGCACTATTGCTCCAACTTCATTTGACCATAACTCCATTTTAAATCCAAATGGGGTGATTCTTGAGCCTAAATTCATGAGCTTGAAGTCAGCTTTCCAATGACACCAACCACGTATCAAAACTCCAATCATAGTGGGAGTTATTCAAGTTTTAGTGAGAGAGTGTCAGTTTTCGCTTAAATCGGGAAAGGGTATTTTGAGGGATTTTTGTCCAATGTTCATAGAACCTTTTGGAAAGTCTTGAAATGATTTTATTAGGTTGTTTGCACCTTGTTTGACTTGTTTAGAGTCAAGTTCCTCTCTTTTGTTGTGAGTTGACTATTTTACTCCTTGGTTGTGGTTTTTACCCCGTTTTGACCTTTTGTTTTGTTTTATTTTTAAGCTTCGTGACTTCTTGGAAGGTTACATTGGTATCTTAGAGGTGGTTTGTATTTCTACAGACCTTGGTTCTATCTTTTGCTTCCGCATTTCGGATCTGTTATCGGGTCATTCCTTCGGTTCTTTACTGACGCACTGGCCTAAAAACCAGGGTTGTCACACGCAATTAGCTATGAATAGGGGTAAAAGATTATAACAGGTATGCCTTAAAGTTGATAATGAGGAAGGCACAATTGTTTATAGTTTTGTTGCTAATGAGTGTGGGAACAAGCGAAAAACCTTCTCTCTCTATATTATTTTGAAAATTGAAAGAGCTAGGATCTGGATATGGAAGAGCATTCTCCTTTTCTTTTTCTTTTTTTATTATATTTTTTCATTTTTTGCAAATCAAGTTGATTGGATTATTTCCCTATTCTTGAGATTTAACAAAGAGATTCATTCTTTATAGCACTTTTAACTCTCTGATCACCCGACTGGTGTGGGAAATCTCTTGTTATTTCTGCCTATTGTGTGAAGTATTGCCCATGATTTGGAATTTTTGAATTTACCTTTAATTTTGTTAAAATTTTGTTATTGCATTATTGACAACTTCTATTAATAGTTTGCTCACAATTTAATTTTTGGTGGCCGAGGATTTAGTTCATACAAATATTGTACTTGGTAAGGTCCAGTGGTATCGGCCTCTAACTTCCCAAAGGAAGGTCAGGGATTCAAGTCTCAGAAGAGACGTGTGAATGTGAGTACCAACTAGGAAAAAAAATAAAAAAATAAAAAAAAAAAAAAAAAAATAAAAATTTACCTTCTTCCCTTGAAACTCGAATCAACCATTATTTTCCTTAATTTTTCCTTCTTTTTGCTCCCATTATATTAAGTAAGTGGATAAGCAATTGTTTAATTTAAGGATTATGCCTCTAATATATATTCGTGTTTCTAGTTCGTATGTTGGATTGAAAATTTTGCTTCATTTTTAATGTTTTGAATCTATTTTACAGTTGACCATTATAACTATTTTTTTAATTATTTTTTTAGCTTTGATTCAACCTCTCTCCACATGTTGCCTTGTTAAATTAGTCTTAAGTTGCATTTTTTTTTTTTTATGTAGTCCATATATAGGCCAAAAATTACTTTGTTTGTTCAGTGTGTGTGTGGGTTTTTATTTTTATATTAACATTTTATTATTGTATTAGGTTCATCTTCTACATGTTCTAATTGTGTCTTTCTGATTGCATGTGTCTTCCATATTTTTAATTGGTTCTTAATTCTCTTTTCAGGAACCGTGAAATCGAAAGGAATGCGGAAAAAGGCAACATATCCAGGGACAAATAAATGATCAGTTTCCATGGAATATGAATATTAGTAGAGTTGGATGTATGTGAAAGTTACCGTTACTTGTTCATGTTGGCTCGTAGTAAAAATACCTACCCAACTCATTTTATGGTTTGATGAACCAATGGGATTTCAAAAGAATCAAAGCTGCTATTTCAATTAATTATTAGGATTAGGGTTAGGGTTTGTGGACTTGTATTATGAACACGAGTCTAATGTGCCTACAGAAGGATTAGCAGGAATTGTGATACTTGCATGTCTGAACTTGAAACCTTGAAACCTTCCATTTCAATTAGTTATTAAGAATGGTTTTTGCAAGTCCCTTGAAACCTTCAGGATACTTGCATATCTGAACTAATTACTGATTCAAGGGTAAAAGTACAAAGACACCAGCTAGATTTGTTATAAGAACAACAAATTGAACTTTTTAAGACATCAGTGACAAAAGTTAAAATGACACTATTGCCCTTTGACTTCTCAGTTGACCTCATTTTAAATATTTTTTAATTGAAATAAAAAAAGAGATACCAAAGAACCATTTTTTTATTGCCCCAACAAGCTGGTCTTCTACTTCCTGATTCATAGAAATTATTAACTCAGAATATGAAAATTATAAATATAAAGCGCGAAATTAGAGCAATCGCTACACAGAAAGTACCTCTGTGACTGTTGATGGAGAGGACGAGAGAGATGATGATGAAATACCCAAAACTGACCGCACCACGCTATTGGAAACACAAAAAAACACACAAATTTGGAACTGCTCGATTACTAATGGAATCACTTGATGACGTGGTCATTTTATAACCCTCCGATCTAGTTCCACGACATCAAATCCATCGATATATATAGTCACTTTTAATCCTGAAATTAATTAATCAATTAATCAATTTTTTCTTTTTATGTTTCCTCGTGATATTGGAATCTAATCTTACGTTAATTAATTAATTAATTATTATTTTTTTATATTTTATAAAATGTGCTTCTTTTTTATTATATTATTAATAGGAAATGACAAAACTATATATATTTTAAATGAAAATAAACTAAACTCTTTTTATTATTATTATTATTCTATATTATTAATAAGAAATGAAAATAAACTAAAATCAAATTGGTTAGGATTTTCTTCCATACAAAAATTCCTTCGTATCTGTTCAGTTAGAGAATTCGCAAAACTTCAACGATAGAAGGTTGAAACATAGAAGGCAACCGCATCTGAACAATAAATAAATAAATCAATAAAACCAATAGCGTTTGACCGTGACAATCTTTTTCACAACCAAGATGAATAAAATTAATTAAAGAGAAATAAGTAAGTCCTGTTTTTTTAGTTTCCTCCCCTACTTCATCCATTCTAATGATAAAAAAATTCCCAACTGTTCACCGTGACAGTCTTTTTCGCAACCAAGATGAATAAAATTGATTAAAGAGAAATAAGTAAGTCTTATTTTTTTAATTTCCTCCCATACTTCATCCATTCTAATGATAAATTCCTCCCATATTCCATAATTTTTATTACATTATTTATCATTAGAAATGGATGTAGCATGGGTGGAAATTAAAAAAATAGGACTTACTTATTTCTCTTTAATTTATTTATTAAGGATGGAAAGAAATTTCCTTCTATGCTTCAACCTTCTATGGTTGAAGTTAAACGGATAGGAATGAATTTTTGTATGCGTATAGAAGAAAATTCTAACGAATTTGGTTTTAGTTTATTTCTATTAAAAATATGTCTAGTTTTGTCATTTCCTGTTAATAATATATAATGGTAATAAAAAAAAAAAACAAGTTTCCTAAAATATTAAAAGGAAAAATTGATTAATTAATTATGTAATATTAGCTTCTAAGATCAAGATTAAAAATGAGTATACTACTTTATTGTTTACCAGGGAGCAGTTCAACGCTATTGATATACATCATACTAGTAAAATAGTACGTAGTAAAATTTAATTTAAAATTAATATTTAATTATTTCAAATAGTAACTAAAATTAATTTATTAAAATAATCACACTGATACATTAATTAAGATAGATAAATTACAAGATTAAATAATGATAACAATTTACAAAATTTTAACAATAATAAATTAGAAAATTATTCCATAAAACATAATTAACAAAAATTCTAAAATGATCAATAAACAAAAATTGACACAGAATAAAAGAGATAAATATAATTACAATTCATTAATATTTATTTTAGTAATAAATAATACTCAAAAAGTCAATGAATATAATTATTGAATATATTTATAGGTATATATTTTATTTTATTTATTTTCAAGCTTTCATAAAGACATAAATGTGTGAGTTTTTTTATTTATTTATTTTTTATCATAGAACACACAACAACAACAAAAAAATAAAATAAAAAAATGGATACTAATATTTAAGTGTTTCTTCTATTGTTATTTTACAAAATTATTGATGAACGAAATAACAGCTTTCCTGAATATACTCCATATCCTTTCGTTCAGAAGGCATTTATGATAGTGGGATTAAGCTTCTCGTTCGTATCCCATTGAGCAGGGATGTGTGAAAGTTGAGAACTCCATTTTCACTAAGAATAGGCTCTTCAAACATCGAAAACTCCTTTGCTTGTGTTGACGTTAGTTCTGAGGTTCGGTACGGTGATGGGTATGAATTAGGTGTGAGCTCTTATTCCATATCTCTTATTTGTAGTATTGTGCAGTCGTGTTGCTCCCTTCATCTAATTTCAGCTCTTAATTTATTTTGTCAAAATGCTGAAAAATTCAAAGAAATAATAATTTGGCTATCTATTCAACAATTTGATTCGAATCAGACCTCGTCCTTGAAAAAAAAAAAAAAAAAAAACAATAGCCAAACAAATTGGACTGACGAAGTACCGATATTTTTCATTGAAATACATAGTTTCAAGGGGCAAAATATATGTGAAGTGTTTCTCCTACACGGTACAAAATTTTATTGTGAAGTGTTTCTCCTACACGGTACAAAATTTTATTGCTGCATGTTCAATACTATTTTGTATGGTGAAAAAAATATATATATACTATTTTGCATATACACAGTTCCTCACCCTTATATTTTAGTTTTTTTAAAAAATTAACTTTCAATGGGAACCAAAGGACTGCAGCGTCCTTTTACTTGGAAATATTAAATATCTTCACTTTTAAAAGATCATGGACTTTTATCAGATTAAGATTAATTTTTCTGGGACTGAATTCAGGTTACCTTGTCCAAGTTAAGTACCACTATTTTTGTGGATAAGACTTTTATCCCGTATTCCCGTGCAGTGCAATATCACTCTATATCCAAACAGGACAATAAGCTCTTCCCTTTTTATCTGTGTATATACGTATTTTTGCGGATAATACCTTTATCCCGTATTCCCGTGCAGTGCAATATCACTCTGTAATCCAAACAGGGCAATAAGCTCTCCCCTTTTTATCTACTGCGGAGTATTTGGTTTCAGCCTAGACACAGATTTGAGGAGAATTGTGAAAAGCGGCGAAGAGAAGCAACGAAGGTAGGGTTTCGTTTCGTGCAATTCAGTCCTAACACCGATTTCTATATATTTCCGATTAAGTTCTTAATTAGGGTTTTCAGTTCGCAATTAGTTTCATATTTGAATGCAATTTTTGTATTTGGTGACTTTCAGAGTGCCAACAAGATGTGTAATCCGATCAATGGAGAGATTAGCCGTTTAACGCCTCGTAATATTACCTTATCTGTCTTTATTGTGCCTCATTTTTTATTTAATTCCAGTTTTTTACTTAATTCCAATTTTTTTTTTTTTTTTGGGTGCCTCAACAGTTTTCTACGCAGCTTTTACGGGCGTGTCCATGTATGCCGCTGCTAAGTATGCCAGATGGTATGTAACATTCTGTTGTCAATTAAGTTTCTGCATGCTCTATCAACTATTTACAATTCGATGATTTGATCTGCATTTTCTCATTATATTTACAAATTCTTAGTGGTTTTCTATTTTTATTTTTTATTTTTTTTACATTGATTGAAATAATTGCAGCCGGAATAATGTGTTACCTCGCACTTGACAGGTCTTTCTATGCTTAAGTCATCTCCAGCTCTCCCCTTTTTTGACTCAATTGTACAAATATTTGGTTAAATAAATAAATCAGATTTATTTTGGTTGAAGTATGTTTGTGAAACAACCTTTTTGGGTTAACAGCTACTTCTAAAATTGTTACTATTATTATTATGTTTTTTGGGTTGAAATACACTTGGTCAGCCACCATTTTGTCCGTCTAAAGGCTTGATTAATCTCATTAAATTTTCAAAGCTGCAATTGCAGCTCTTTTTGTTTTATTTTGGGTTCTAGTACGAATTGTTCTTGAATTTTTGAATTTGTCTTTAACTTTGTATTGCATTATTGACAGCTTCTATTAATTGTTTGCTCATAATTAAAATTTTGGTACATCCAAGGATTGAGTTCAATCAAATATTGTATTTTCCAAGATTTGTCTTATATCTGTTTATTTTATTTATTTCATAACAGGGAGAACAAATTGGATCTGGAATTGATGCAACGGTTTGTCTTATTCCCTCGAAACTTGAATCGGCTTTGACTTATCTTTATTATTAATTTGTCTTTTGACTTATCGTTGTATTAAGTGGATATATTTGGAAGAAACAATTGTTTAATTTAAGAATCGTGCCTCTAATTTAATATTTATGGTTCTAGTGGGTTGCTAGATTGAAATCCTTATGTAATTTTCAATATGTATCAGTTGATGTTATTTGTCAAACCAATCAGACCTTTCATCGTTTCATATATAAGCCCGTAAATAAAAAGTTAAAAATCGTACAGGCCAATTTAGCGGCCCTATTTGGTCTTTATAGTTATTGTGGGATGCGTTTCCTGTTTGAGCACCTTCTAATGATACTTTACTTAAAAGAAACAACTGAATGGACCAAAAACGGGCCGGTCTGATCTGCAAGACCCAAAGAAATCAGTTTTTTTACTCCTTTTTATTTTTTCTCCTTATAAAAAATATCATTGTCAGATAATTTTCTTGACAAAAGCATAGAGAAAATTAATCGTTTTAGGACTCATATCCTCAAAAAAACATATTAAAATGGTGTGAAATCTTAACTTCAGCATCACCCATAATTGTGAACCAACCGTAAGCAGTCCCTTGCCACTGGGATTGTTGAGTAATTCTCCTTACGGCCGTGTTTTGAGCTGAGGTGACTTATTTTTCTGTTTAAGTGGGATGTTTAGCTTTGCCTTTCTTAGCATTTGTTGAATAGCAAATGGTCCATTCTGTCATGCTACCAACTGGGATAAAGGACATCTTTCCCTTTTTGACAATGTGCATGAGGTAGTGAATGCACTCGAACCAGTTAATGTACACAGTAGGCTGCATAATCAAATGGAAAAGATAGGCCTTTATGCTGCTGTACCAGAGTAATTTGAGCATCTTCATCTCATATAGCATAAAGGCTACCATGTTCATCGCACATGTTATTGCCTCCTCTGTGCCTCACCAGTATTGTATTGTTCATCTCACCAGACTTGACTTTACCACTCTGTTGTTCAGTTCTCAGTTAACTCGCTTCTATTGCTCTCTGTACTAAATACTCTTTGTCAAAGTGTGGTGAACCTGTGTGTGAGTGCTGTTCAGTTTCTGCATGTTCTTTCAATTATTTAGATTTTGAGGGTTTGATTTGCACCTTTTATATATTACAATTTGGTGGTTGTCGCATCATCATCCTTATCTTATTTTCTTTGTTCTTATCCATACATCATCCTCGTCCTATTTTATTTGTTTTTATACAATGATTGAAGTAATTGACGGTTAAAATAGTAAGTTAGTTTTCTTTCATCTCTGATGTTGCTGATGAATGTTTAGGGTATTTATTTGCTTTGCTAGTTTTGTGATTGTAATGGGTTTGTAAGCAACTTGACGATCAGTCATTTTTTACGCAGCCTATGCATTTCGTAATGGGATGCTTTACCACATCCACACTAGAAATTTATGGCAATTTTCAATAATCATTTTTAACTTCATTTATCAGAATTTTTTTAAGTCATATCGTGTGGAAAACTTTCTTTACAGTGCCATAACGAGTAGATGAGGTTGCTTGCAACAATTAAGTCTTTGCGATAGCTTTCCTTTCTTTATTGTGCCTCAATTTTATTAAATGTCAAAAGATTTTTTTTTTTTCATAAAATTTCTGCCGCCCTTTTGCCCTTTTCAAGTTTTGGTGTTATGCTTCCTGTTCTTGCGTTGCATACTGGTTTTACAACCCTTTTTTTTTTTTTTATCTTAGAGTTTTTTTTTTTTTTTTTCCTAAATAACTTTGCGAGTTTCATTGGTACATGTCGTTAGTTGCACTATGCGTTGTGTAGGGTGTTGATGATGTCGACACAAGGCCTTCCCTAATTGGTGTGATACATCTATGTCCTCAATAAGCCGTGTATAGGTGTAAAATATTATACCTGATACACCTTAAAGTTAAGAAGAAGGAAATCACAACTGTTTATAGCTTTGTGGCTAATTGAGAGTGGGAACAAGTGAGAAACCTTTCCTCCTCCCCCTCCCCCTCCTCCTATTCTTCCCTTTTTTATAGAGGTAGCCACCCCTTTTCTGCTGGGAGTTCGCTTCCTATGATTTATGCATACTGCTAAAAACAGATTTGAGGTATGATTTCGACATGGCAGAGCGTTATATACATTTGAAAATCTAGTATTTATTTTATTTTATTTTTATTTTTATTATTATTATTTTTTTTCTCGTTCGGGATAATAAAGCAAATATATTGATAATTAGTGAAGTACATTGGGCCCAAGAGAGGCCCAAGGGAAACATTTACATAGCAAGAGGAAAGTAAATACAGGCTCAACTAGACTAGGAAGCCCAACCAGGACCCAAGGCCCAGATCCAAACTGATGAGGATAACCGTTGCTAACAACGAAGGCCGGTGAGGCATCAGTGAGCTGCCTTGGTCTACGAATCTGGAGGCATCGGTGGAGGTCAATTTGCGGTTCGGGGATAGGACCATTCAATTGCTAACTATGAGAAGTCTCCTCTGTGACGAGATCGTAGTGCTTCGGCGGTGGAGTTGCAGATTTGCTTCAGTATAGAGGATTGGGAGGAAGTGCAATTTCTGAAGACCCTGTTATTCCTTTCTTGCCACACGTGATACACTATGGAAGCTAAGGCAAGTTGAGACACTGCAGATCTA
>JAOTQH010282187.1:0-10143 GCA_025631255.1 Cornus kousa
TGACTAATATTGGCATGGGAGACTTCTATAGATATGGACTTGTAGAGAGAAAGATATATGGTTGGGGGCACAAAAATGTACGACAACTGTGAACCAACGATAGAGTTGTGAGCTTTTGGCTTGTTTCATGCATCGGATCTAGGAAGTGCACAACAATGAAATGGAAAGCTCTGATGCACTCAAAGTTACAGACAGAGACAATAATTAATATTATATATTTATAACTTTACTAATCTAATATGATACTATGTATATAATGCATATATACACATATATATATATGTTTGTAACTTTATACTTAGATATATTTTGATTTAGCCCACCCCATTGAGAAATCCTGGATCCGCCCTTGATTGTCATATGAGAAATATATATCTTTTATATATTTTTTTCTGTTCTGAATCTTCTGATTTTTAGTTGATTAAGTTGTACTTTTCTTTCTATTAATTTTTCATTTCAGACCTGTAAAAATGAACTACACAAGGGAACACTGTTGGGAATTGATTTATATTATTCTGGTTTCTATTGCATGTGAAAACGTGATCCATCCTTCAAAACAAAATCTTTTCTGGAGAACAATCAAAATGAAGGATCATAAAAAATGATTTATTGTGAAAGTGAAGGAAAATTGTTGTAAGAGTCTTTGAACAGTGAACGAAACTGGAAATGCAAACAGAGTTATAGGTTGAGGTTAAAAATAATGTGTCTTTATAGATTCAGTTCGAAGTTTGATTTATTAGTTCTCTGCAACTGTATTTTATTTTGACAACTGCTCTATCTATGTTCTCGATATTTTCTAGGAATCACAAAGAATATCCTATACTCATTGTGAGATAAATTCATTCCAAAAATATGCAAAGTGAACTCCTTTTTTGTTCTATTTTCTTATTCATTTTGATGGGGGCAATATGGACTTTATTTATTTGATCTACAAAAAATTTCTTTTAATTTATTATTGTTCATGGCAAATCACAATTTGGTTGCGTTCCATGATCACCTTCATAGTCATCTTCTATAACTGTATATGGTAGATAATTTATTTTTTGCTCTGACAACATTTTAAATGCATAATATATTATTTTAGAGTACAACTAGTGATAAGCGCTAAGTTGAATTCAATGGGTAGTTGGGACTTACCAGGGAAAAAAAAAATAGTTAGGATATTTGATAATGTTGGTTGCTTCCAGTGGTGCTTGTGTCAATTGTGAGTATAGTTTGTGTTCTCTCTCTTTAGATACACAACTTGTATGCAATTGTGCAATATATGTTTGTTAATTGCCTAAGGGCGGCGAGGTGGTACGTACAAAGCTCCCAGCTTGAAACATCATCATGTTCTTCATTCTAGTTAGAAAGGGGTCCGGACCAGTTTGGTCGCAGGCTGAGCTGACAGCAGCGACCAGAAGAATGGAAGTGGAGATAAATGGAATGAAAGGGCTGTTCTCCAAGCATTGGAATTGATTTCCAGGTAAATGACTAGTGAAAAAAAAACTATTTCTGGCCAAGACGGCTAACTTCTATCGGTGCTGATCCGAATGAATCTCTCTAGTCGAGTGGCAAGTGCCCCGTCCCACTTAGCGACGACCTAGTTAAACAACTCCATCGTGATGACCAAAAGGTGCACTGAACACGGGCGAGGAATTGAAGATTGGGAATCTACTTTTTTCTTCCAAAAACCTTTCTTTTTTTGGAATGCTGCTCTGCGAGCAAGGAGTGCCGCTGCGCACGAGTGGAGCGAAAACAAAGCAAAGGGAATTCTTCTATTTTTTTGGAGTGATAATGAATTGGAAACAAAGCTTTCGTTTGCATTGATCACAGAGAACAAGGTCGATCATAAGAGATGAAAGTGTCTTGTGGTACCGTGTGGTTCAGCAAGTTCTCCCAAGGAATGGTTGCCCAATCCGCCCCTAAATCAGAGTCTTGATCTTGGCTGAAAACCTACAGGGATTGATGTGAGAAGGTGACTCTCTAAATTCTGTAGTTTATGCTCTATCCTACCTCATTATGCTACTGATCTTGTATTGGGTCTCGTGGGATAGGATTTCCTGTCTGCTGGGGGAGTGAGGTAAGGCCTTAGACCAGCAAGATGGAAAAGTGTGATTAAAAAAAACGAGAAATATAGTACCTACTGAACTGCATGATAAGCTTTTGTTAAAGACAGCTAAGCCGACCGTTGACCTATCCGACGGAACAATGAAAAGATTATCAGCGTATGCCAGAACACCAACTTTCGGAGCTATCACGGGGCCTACTGCACCTACCTATTTTTACGAGTTTCTTGCCCATTCAAATCTTCTGGCTGTCAGAGGAATTCTAGCCTGCCCTACTTCCTACCCCTTTGGTCCAACTCTTTGACAAGAACTTCAAGTGCTAGGTCTGTTCCATAGAAGCAAGGCTCGAATACAGAAGACTCAGATGGACAGAGGGAGGAAACGACAGAACGAAATCAGCACTTCACTGTGATGATTTATCCCCACCCTGCTATAGTTGCAGCAACAGCCTTAGTGAGTGAGCAAACGATCAACAGCTCACAGGAGTTGACCAATCCATCAAACAAAAGATGGAAACGAGCAAGCCTATCTTATTAACTGAAGAGGGGGTGGGTGGCCGATGGAGCATTGGACTTCCTTCAAAGAAATGTCTGCCTGTCTGTTCCATAGAAGCAAGGCTTGAATACAGAAGACTCAGACAGACCGAGGAAGGAAATGACAGAACAAAATCAGTGCTTCACTGCGACGATTTATCCCCACCCTGCTATAGTAGCAGCAACAGCCTTACTGAGTGAGCAAACGTTCAACAGCTCACAGGAGATGACCAATCCATCAAACAAAAGATGGAAACGAGCAAGTCTATCTTATTAACTGAAGAGGGGGTGGCCGATGGAGCATTGGACTTCCGTCAAAAAACTGTCTACCTGTCATGAAAAAGAACGCAGCAAGTAATAGCCTCCCTAGGTCTTGAACCATTCCAACACAAAGGAAACCAGTCTGATTGATGGGGGCTTTTTCAAAGAGCTCGGCCGAATGAAGCTGGTGGTGTCTCTTCACTTCACCAGGGGGAAATGCGGAATTACCCACTCCTTATTACTGAATTCCAAACCCAACAAGCAGCAAGTCAAAACTCTATTGCAGCTGCTGAAGCTGCTATGTGCCTTGCTGCTTTGCTAAACTAGAAATGAATGTGAGTGAGAAAAAACATGAATTGATTCAAAAAGCCCCGTGTTTTCGGCCTCAACTGCTTTTGCACAATTGCACTTGTAAGCCGATCAGAAAAAAGAAAAAGTTCAAAATTGTTTCAAAGCAGCTAAACACGGTATCCGCTAAAGGATTCCTCTCTTGTGTCTTTCTTTTTCGCTTAGCCACCCGTTTCGCTTCGACTTGCTACGCCCTCAGCGGCCTACAATGGCCGGGCCGAGGCTTCACAAATAAAGCCCTTGGGACCTTGGGCCAAAAAGAGCCAATGCCTTCTTGAAGGTCAATTGAATATGAATCTAATTTCTAAAAAAACCAAACTTTTTGACCAAGATCTTGTGACCCAGGAAAGAAAAAGACGTGAAAGGAAGGCGAGGCCCAAGCAAGAAGGAATACGAATCAAACCAGACCCAGCATTTTCAGTCGGCTCCCAAAGTTCCAGATCCGGACCCCCACTATTCATAGTTCAGAGATTTTTGGAGCTGGCCAAGACAAGAAAATGAATCAATTCATAAAGAAATGACTCAAAATTCAAAGATTTCTCCTCATCCTCGACTTAAGCAGAGGCATCCCAAACGAAAGAATACCGGACCTAAACTTAATAACCATATTCGCTCGACCACCTTCTGCATAACATGCAACTAACACCTTTTGAAATTGAGCCAAGCCGATTTAGGCTCGTATTTAGCTCCATAAAGGCAATTTTCTGCCCGCTTTCGAGTAGGCTGGCTTGTTGGGATTGGGGCCTGTTTTCCTTACTCAAATTCAAAATGACTATGATTGTTCCTCATTGGACTGGATGCTTTTTTCATTGATTTGTCAATCGATACTTATTTGAGAGAACAAGTATGTTTGACTAAACCTACCAAAACCAGATTCCGTAAACAATATAGAGCGGCTCGGGCTGATTAGGTTTGGTTTGGCTTAAAGGCTTTGGTCTTCTTTGCCATAGTTCAGTTCCAGCTGCGATCTCAACTACTCAGGTCTTTGTAAAGGATGTAACAGATCAATTTGGAAGGGAAGCGGGCTGATAGATTGACCGAGTCAAAAAAAGGAATAACTTGTTCTAGTATGGCGCTGGTGGATCCGGACTTGGTGAGCATTGAGCTTCTTGCTAATCCTGAAATTGGAGTATTTTAGCTTTTGGTGTGGTGGATGGCGGGCAGCTCCCCCTTTCCCTCTCTTATTGATATGCGCTTGCTTGCTTTAACCGGGGCTTTGACAAGACTTGGCTACGTGGAGTAGACCAATTAAGGTCTGGTATGGGCTTTCGCTTTAACTGCCCGAAAAGTCGGCATGACGGGATTCGCTTAAGTACACCTCCTCCCCAAGCAAGCAACAGAGATTCAACAGTGCCAGAAGTGCTCTCCATAAGATAACCAGTTCTTTTTGAACTTCATGGCTGGCAAAAGGTAGAGGTGTTAGTTTCTTTTTTTTTGTTGCATTACCCTTAGGGCTAGTTTGGTGTGGTGGAATGAATTGGAATGGAATGAGAATGGAGGTGGGAATGGAATGACCATTCCTTTTGTTGGAATGTGGAATGATTTTAATGGAATGACCATTCTTCAAGAATAGTGGAGAATGATGATTTCAATTTTTAAATTGGCACCAAACACAAGAATGGAAAAAAACCCATTCCATTCCACTTTCTTTTATTTCATTCTACCACACCAAACTAGCCCTTAATGATTTTACCCTTTGCTTTAAAGACAAGACCTCGTCATGACCGTAAGTGAGGGTGGAAAGGGGTGGTACCTGCGGTGCACTTCTAGCCTGTTATCTGGCTAGCTTTCCCCAAAGCGAAGGATTATTCAATACAGCTATGAGCGTTAGAACAAATGAGGGAGTGGGTATAACTGTTTTTACGTACTTTACTAATATTTTTATTGATTTTACTATATATGCAAATCTAAAACAAGATCTTTGGCAACAATCTCGGACCACCCTTTCTAAATTTCGATGGGAAAAGGGGGAGTGGTTTCCAAATGTTCTCTCTTGTTTTTTCCTATTTGTAGAAGTGCCCTACCGGGTGATCCTTTTTTCCTTGGCTGCAGTTCTTTACTCATAGGGGCTTTTGCCTTATTGCAAGTGTTACCCAATTACACTCCAACTTTTGCTTGACATAAAGAATCTATACGGATTCTACGATTGAATGGGAAAGGGCCCAAGGGTCCCTCACATATCCGCTTTTCTAACTCAAAAAAGCCGGAAGCAATAGCATCCAGTTTTCTTTTTTCGGTTTATAAGCTTCCACAAATAATAGGCTTGACGAAGCGGCATTCGAGGCGAGATAGTTGCTTGATTATCACAATGCATCGACATAAGAGTAGGAACATCAATACCCATCTCCCGAAGAAGAGAGCAAACCATAACATCTTAGAGGCGGTGTGAATTATAGCACGATATTCGGTCTCAGCACTGGAGCAAGCAACTACTGTTTGCTTCATACTGTGCTATGTAACCAAATTAACACCAACAAAGGTGCAATAACCAGATGTAGACCACCAATCAGAATGACTGTCGGCCCAATCAGCATCACTAAAATCGGATATAGATAAGGAAAAAGAAGAGGGTGTATACAACCGGCCATTCCTAGGCACACCCTTTAGATTACGCAGTACACGACAAACTGTGTCAAAGTGAGGTTGATGAGGAGCCTGCATATACTGACTAACCACTCCAAAAACATAAATAATATCAGGATGAGTAACAGTAAGATAGATTAGTTTCCTAACTAGTCGTCGGTATCGGCCAACATCAGCAAACAATTCCCCATTCTCACCATCTGGTTTGACCGTTGAGATGCCCCTACGAGAATGAGTAACCTCAATCCCAAGGAAATAGCGAAGAGCACCCAAGTCCTTGGTATGGAAATGATGACTTGAGTGTTGCTTCAACTCGGAAATGCCTGCTGAATCACTCCAAGATATAATGATATTATCAACGTAAACAATCAAGACAATAATACCAGCAGAAAAGTGACGAACAAAGATAGAATATTAGAAGTAGAGGGCTAAAAACCAAACTCAATCACCACAACACTGAATGTATCAAACCAAGCACGGGGAGACTGTTTGAGATTGTATAGAGCCCTGCACAGGTTACAAATGAGGTGCTCAATACGAGTAACAGCATAACCAGACGATCTAGTTGGTGTACTTCACGACTTGTATATGCTGACGTCATAATTGACATCAACCTCTTCCAGTGTTGGATAACTGAATGCGAATGAGTTCTAGACTATGAAGTTAAAGTTGAAGAAATTATGGTTTGCAAAAGTAGGGAAGACGAGGAAGAAGAGGAGAGAAAGAGAGAGGAAAGTGTTTTATGAAAGTTGAATCAAAAGGTTAGGGTTTCCCCACACCTCTCACCTACAATATATTAAGTAGACATAAATACAATTGTACCCTTGATAAATAAAAGAAATAAAAACCACACTCTCTAACATCAACTAACCATTAAATCATCTGACAACTCGAGCTCAAACAACCCTCAGCTCGTCTCGATTGTTCATAAACATTTTTGTGTCAAACTTCTTGTTTTGAGCTCGTGTGTGTATATATATATATATATATATAAGTTTAGCTAATGTTAAGTTCTTATTAACCAACCATTAAGTCCAAGCCCAACATAACTGAACCCGACCTAATTAAGTATATTCATCCCTTTTAAAATAGCCCATATTGACGAGTGCCTTCAGAAAGAGACTTCATGACCCATTGTCCCTTTGAGAACTAGTTGGAACAAGCAGCCCACTGTCCCTTTGATTCCTGGCCCGAGTATACCTATTGATTGCTCTAACCTACTGAATCAATTAGGGATCCAAGCTGATCTTATTTACCTGTATCTTAAACCCCTAATCTCTGTTAGGCTATTACAACTTAACCTTATTTTTCTAAGCAACCATAGCCGCACCTAGCTAGCCCCGCAGCTGCTCGGCTTCAAAAAGGCAAAATCTTCATCAGAATAGACATATTTCCAACTACCAGTTACTAATCTAATATTTTTTTTTTGATAAGTAGTTACTAATCTAATATTAATCTAATATTTTTCTTTAATCTAATCTAGACCTGACGTGTATAATATCTCTTATATTTGCGTGAGTGGCAATATCTGAAGTGATTTACATTGTATTAAACTATGGAGATCAAACAATGGAGTTAGGATTGGGAATTGAGTTGAGATTGATGGCGATTTCTTCCGCAAGGTAGGCACATGTACACACACACACACACATAGAGTACATGTATACACCGAATCACGAAAGTAAACAAGCACAATCGAGTTGTCTAAGCTTGTTCAAACATAGCTGAGCTGAGCTGGATTTAGGCTAATCAAAGCTCGAGCTGATCTCGAGCGCAGTTGTGAAGTTGACGAGCCAAGCCCAAACTCCCCAAAGCTCGACTCGGCTCGTTTATACCCTAATAATAAGTAAACTTGAAAACAACATAACCTTCATTTTTTTTTTCAAAATTACTTATATAACCTCAACTAGTCTATTCTAGAATGACCGAATTGCCCTATATGGGGATAATGAGATGTTACACACCTATGTCAGGCGTAGGCGCAGAGACATTTTGTGTGGGATATTTTAGTATTTTTATTTTTTTTGTTTGTCGGTTATTTTTAGTAATTGTTTAGTATTTCATTTTATTTTATTGCTTTTATGGTTTGCCTGTAAAAGACTTTTATGTGTAGTGTGATTACTTTTCTGTTGTGTTTCTTGATTTATTCTTGGGTCCGCTGCATTTGTGTAACAACGAGTCCTACTGAAGCCACAAGGTAATATACGCCTTATCTTGCCATTAAACTATTACCTTGCCGCTTCTTGTAAGCTATTTCCTCGGGTCTTCTCCTTTGCGTTGACGCTGACTTCACACATCATTGTTAGTGTATTCTCATGTAGTCAATGTTGCGTATCGTCTTCGTGCTGTCATTGGAAAGGCCACAAAATGACCATCACAGATTAGTCGTCATTTTGTGGTCTCATTGTTAGTCGCGTCACCTAGTGATCTATTGTTGTTGCCGATGCTTGTGAGAGTCCCTTGCGTTGCCCCAAAGCCCAACGTCATCGCAATAACATATGGGAATCTTTGCACCTACTGCTGGTTCAAATTGGAAAGGCCATATTCTGGTTTATCTTAAAAATCGACCTGGCCCAACTCATATTGAAGGCCCAAACTCGGTATAGTGCCAGAGTGAATTAGAAAAAAGGAAGGTAAGCTGGTGTGTTATTCTTTTGAAAATTGCGATCAACTTATTTTATATATTGGTGAGTTCATAAATTTGTGTTGGAGAATATCATTATATGAGTGATTTAAGTCATCACTCATTGACAGAATATTGAAATGAATCTTGGGAGTGATTTTAGGAATATTTTCTGTATCATATTTTTCAAATGTTTGTATTTTTCATTTAACCCCTCCACTGCCTCCTTTCAATTCAACTCCGATATCTCTAAAAGTAGTTTGCCACTACTATGCCACTTTCGATTGCTAAACACCTTGTTACACTTATTTATGGCCCCGTTCAATCCCGAAGCTTGTGAGCCAACTAATAACTTGGACTACCCTTAACCTCATAGCTTGCCCACAAGTTCAAAACTCTCTCCTTAAAATCCTCCACTCGAAGCCACACATTCTTGAAAGTGAATGGAGCTTTCCCTCTCCTTAATCCGCAACAATCCAGAAGAATAGAAATAAGGTCCGATACTGGTCCCACCAATGCCACATGCGCCATATAAGGAAACTTCTCTTCCCATTCCCCAAAAATCAGAAATCTTTTGAGACAGGACCTAGGAACTTGTCTGCCTCTACTCCAAGGGAATTGAGCACCCTCCATCGGAAGGTCAAGAAGGTGATGAGAATCAACACACTCTGAGAACTCCTTCATAACCTAAGTCCAACTCCCCCATGCGGATCTCGTCTCCCACAAAAGCATTCTGAGCATCGCCCAGATCACTTTATCCATCACCCACTTCAATTGATTAGCTAAAACTTTAGCAATAAACTTGTAAATACCACCCACCAGGCTAATCAATCTAAAGTCCTTAGCCTCTAAAGCTCCTCCCGTTTTTAGGGACGAGTGCTATGAATAATTCTCTCGAATTGACCTTGTATATGGAAGGTGCTGGAAACATCCCTCTCCTCTGCCTCGACTACCTCCAAATGCTGTTGGAAGAAGGCTATATGAAAGCATCACAATAGTGCCTGCCACTCAACAAATACCCCCATAGGCTTTTCACCAATGAACCTGCCAACTTATATTCTTGCAAAGAAATCACTTCACTCTGTCAGGGAAACTCAAACCATCAAGGGAAGTGAGCACCCTCCATTGGAAGGTCAAGAAGGTGATGAGAATCAATGAACTCCGAGAACTCCGTCATAGCCTAAGTCCGCCTTCCCTTGTTGATCTCACCTCCCATAAAAGCATTCTAAGCGTTGCCCAGATCACTCTATCCATCACCCTCTTCAATTGATTGGCCATACTTTAGCAATAAACATGTAAATACCACCCACCAGGCTAATCAATCGAAAGTTCTCAGACTCTAAAGCTCCTCCCTTCTCAGGGATGAGAGCTATGAATGATTCTCTCAAACTGACCGTGTAAATAAAAGGTGCTGAAAACATCCATCTCCTCTGCCTCAATGTCACGACCCAAATTTGGGGGGTCCAGATTGCTAATCGGGTCCTAACCCGACCCTAGGACACCAAGGGTAAAATAATCATTATGGACCCTACAATGCACTTGGAGTCAAAGTGAAGTTGTATTAGTCATTTCTAATCATTTCGGTGCAAATATAGATGAAGATATCAACTCTGTTTTCAAATTGGCCCACTTAGGCTCAGTTTGGTAAATGGGGTTTGAAGGGAAAGGGAAGGGAAGGTGATGGAGGGTTATAAAAAAATTGTGTTTGGGTGAAGTAAGTGGAGGGAAAGGGAAGGAGAGGGAAGGG
>JAOTQH010282198.1:0-10143 GCA_025631255.1 Cornus kousa
GTCATAACCGGTTAAGAATTATCTGTTCCAAGCTGGGATTATTTGATATATATTCTCCAGCTTGAGGGGGAGTGTTAAAATGGTTTTTATATATATACAAGTGTTGGGCCATTATGCAATTACAGGAAGTTGATAGGGGCCCTTGTGTAGTTAAGTGAGACTTGTACTCTTTATATAAGCTTTGTACACTTTATTAGGTTAATGTATGAAAAATATATACAAGACTGAACTTCTCTCTCTTATATATATATATGTCTGTGAACAAAATGAAAGAATAAAGTATAAGAAGAAGAAGAAGAAGAAAAAGAAAAAGAGAAGAAAGAGGATGAGAGAAAAAGAGAGAGAGACGAAGAAAGAGAGAAAGAATGAAAGAATACTTTCATCCTTTCACCACATTATATTTACAATAATAAGTTTCAAAATTTACACATAAGCCCCACCATTATATAAGTAATAACAAATAAGCCTTGACAACAGTTACCCCATACCCTCCCAAAAAAATAAAAATAAAAATAGAAGATAAAATTTAATATAAAAATATTCTATAAGAAAAATCACCTTGGTTTTTCCTTTACCATTGTCTCTCATCTTGAAAGTTGAAACATCATGTAGATTTGTTAAACAAATATAGTGGTTATGTTTTATGGGGCAGAATGTTGGGTTCTAAAAAAGAAACATGAGCAATACATCCATGCAGCGAAAATCCGGATGTTAAGATGGATGTCAGGAATAACTAGGAAAGATAAGATTAACAATCAAATAATTAGGGAGAGACTGGATGTGGCGCCTGTTAGCGAGAAAATAAGGGAGAGTAGACTGAGGTGGTATGGGCATATTCAACACCGACCTATACACTCATGAAAAGAGGAAGATTGATTTGCATAGGGTAAGAGACAAAGAGGTAAACATGGAATGAAGTTGCAAGAAATTATTTCAAAAAATTAAATCTAGTAGACGTTATGACCTATGATAGAAAAGAGTGGAAAAAGAGAACCAATGTGGCTAACCTCGTTGGTACGGGATAAAGGCAAGAATGATGATGATGAATCAAGTGAAAGCCATCAAAATGCAGTCTTTAACCAATTATCCTCCCATGAGTTCATTACAATTTTTTAGGATTGTTATAGTAATCCTGCAATGGCAATTTTCACCATTTGACGTACTTTTACATCTCAGATCTAATGGCAAAAAGATTAAAGACATGATGTATCAGGTTTGAGGTATATTTTTGTTAGCTGTTAATTAATCATGTTAGAACACCAACCGCCAAAGCCTTAAACTGTTAAAGAATGGGCCCAACAATGTATATCAAGTCCCTTACCCTCCCACATGCAAACCTATCTTGCACCTTTCAAGGCAAAAAATACCAAATCTAGACCAAAATAAAGTGCTGGGAAATAAATGCAGAGATGGAGATTTGAACCCAACTTCCCTGAACCAAAACTATTACTGTGTCAGTACAGCGACTGCCCAAAACCAAAAGCTTAAGTTTTTACATAATGGGCTCAATAATGTATTAAGTCCAACAAATCATTAGTCTCTTCTACTTAAAATAAGACGCAGTGGTCATTCCTTTTTAAGTGCAACTAACATGATAAAACCATAAAATAACACTTGTTAATTATGCAATTTTAGAGGATTTCTTTCAACCTAGTCTTTTTTTGATAAGTTCTTTCTAACCTAGTCTTGTCCCCTAACTTACAGTACAGATTAATCATTTTATTATATTATGAGCATCTTACACATTACAACATAAGTGTTCTTCAGCTAGTTTGAAAATTCAATCTGAAACGGGAAACTAATTCGCATTCGAAATTTGTGACTTCACCCATAAAGTTATGAATCTTGACACCATGAGTGGCCAAAAAGAGTAAATGCTTTATCTAATCGGCTTAAATTGTTTGCACGTAATTATACAAGTCATTAATATATTAAGATATAGAAGTTAAATTTGGTTAATAGAGCTTAATTAAATTTAATTATTTGGCCATTATTTGAACCGTTATATTTCCTAGTAAGTTGAATAAACACTCGTCATACGTAATAAATGTATTTTGAGAAAAATGACTATTATTCTGAATTCTACTCAAGATCCTCAATTTAGCACTGAAGACATCGTAATGAACAGCCTATATGACAAGCTGTTTCCATCAGAGTACATACATATCACAGGCGCAGTCTGAACTCTACTTGAGCTGATGCACAGCCAAAACATCAAACTGAAAACAACTACTTAGGGTTCATACTCAAATAATCTTTATCCCAAAACTATTGTCCACCTTTCTCCCATTATCTGTCCACTTTGGAAATCAAAAATATATAAATAATAAATAATAATAATATTTTTAAATGAGGAGTTCCAGAAACCTTCTCAATAAATTAACAATGTGGATTTTTAAATTTTGGATGAGCAGTTTTGGATACTTGTACTTCCTTCTAGAGTGTGTGTTCATTAAATGCCATTCCCATAAATAATTAGAATTTTTAAGATGGACAACCAATTTGGATCAGAGGAAGTACTGTTTCCCAACTCCCCTCTAAATGTGTTGAAATAAACATAATAAACACGCGTGTGTGTGTGTGTGTGTGTGTGTGTGTTGTGTGTGAAGCAACCGGCATATAAAAGAGTAGGCAGAAAGTTCAGGCTGTACGAATGATTAACGAAGCATGGAGAATAAGAACAAACATCTTTACATAATGTTCTTGCAATACATAGAGCATTAAAGAATTTGAGGACTTCACATGCGTGGAAGAAGTTCACGGATCGATCCAATTTTGCAGAACCAGTTATTGCAGGTTTCTCTTGCTTCAAAGCAGATGTCATGTGCTTCAAAGTTCTCTGCCATTTACCAAATAAGTCTCAGGCAAGTTTTGTAGTTGTAACAATGAAAAGTGAGATCAATAACCCTGTGCATATTTTTGCAAGTTCATTACTACGAAAAGACCATGACCTCTTTGCTGGGCAGGATGGATTAGGTACAAGCCAAACCTTTGCAATTATTTTGCTAGTTTGCAATTGTAATACAAAAAAAAAATAAATAAACTAGAAAAAAGGTGAAACTGAATTGCGTGGTAAGTTTGAAAGTTTCCTAATGCGATTTACCATTTTTTAGTGTAATAGTCAGAGAGCAGCCAATTTGTGCAAAATAATACCCAAGGTTAGGTCTGTGTAGTTTTTTCCCTCCCAACACCTGCATAGAAGGACCATCACCAAGTAATTGCAATTTGGCCTACATAACAATAATGCTAAGCCAATCCGGTGCTTCAGTTACTCCAAGATATAACTATACAGTCTTGACTTTTCACCTTGTTGACATTCATCAACAACTATGAATGAAAAACATTCACTGATTGGATAGTACATCAGATTATTGAAGGTCACAATGCAATATTTACCCATGTTCAACACCAGAAAGCGATTTAGTGTCCTTGTATCATAAGATGCCAAATAACTGGTGAGTTTGACATCAAAATTCAAGTTGGTGCCCTTGTATCATAACATATCAAGTCTACTAGTTTGACATCAAAAGCTAACTTAATCCTTGTAGCATCAGAGTTCAGTTTGAATGCAATAAGGCCTACACGATCCACAAATGAAGCAGAACTTTGTTAGAACACTAACTAGGAAGTAGTCAGCAATAATCTCTACCGAAACATTTAATCAATATACAAGCTTTTTCTCTGGTCCTAAAACATGTATAATTGATCCTAATGTCCAAATGTCAGACTACATTACTGAAAATGCACAAGCAAGAGAGAGAGAGAGAGAGAGAGAGAGATGATGCAAATCATTAATGGTGCTTTAGTCAGGATTGAAGCAGTCAATGATGCCTTGAAAAGTGTTTAGTCAAAATATATTAAATAGTAATTATGGTGCGGAAATCTGAATATGTCGTGGGAATAGAACTTGTAATTAATGCTGTGGATAGTCCAAAAGTCAGTCTAGAGAATTGAAGAATCATTAATAGTCTTGTGAAGAGATACAAACCTGGCAAAGAGCATATTAGAGTTCCATCTTCAGAAAATTCAGCTTTCCGCTTAATCCGTTCCCATACCATATTCCCAAGCAAATCCATTACATCAGTAGCTAGAACAAATAGCGTCGGATAAAATTGAAATACAGATGTGTCCATCAGAAGCCTCGCAACCTGTAAAACGGATCAAATGTAAGGCAAATAACGGATCAAATGTAAGGCAGATGTGTCTATGAAGATGGACAACCCAACCCCATTTATCTAAATCTCTCCATAAGGGTTGGCAAATGGTTGACTCAGGTTTTTCATATGTGTGTGTGTGTGTGTGTGTGTGTGTAAAGCAAGATTTTATTAGAAAGGAAGGAAAGAAGAAAGGCAAGAGTCTATTAGAAAAGAAGGAAAGAAGGAGGACAAGATTTTACTAGACGACAGAAGAATACAATTAGGAATGAGAAAAATGCTTCAAGACCGGAAAAAAATAAAAAATCTCGGATCAGAAAAATAAAATACAAGCAACCAACGGCCAAGACAAACAATCTCTAACCACCCCCACATCAGCCACAAGAGGGCCCGAGGAAAATGAAAATGCGCCTCACTTGTCTCTAGCAGTGAATACCAAGGAATCTATCTATTCTCAGACTAAAGACATGAACAAATTGAGGATACGCCCCATAATGAGACTGGGACCACAATCCTGTAGATCGGCCCAATCAACCATGTTAGGTCAATAGGACTTAGGTTGGCAAATTTCATCCAAAACTTGGAAATTTTTTTTTTTTATTTAAGCTTTTGATTAGTATTTTCAAAAGTTAGTTTAATTATGTTACCTGACCTCAGTCTAAGGGCAAAATCAAAATTTAAGGCCACACCCAAGGCCAAAAAGGTAATTGCAACTTTCAATTCTGCACTCATCTATTATCGTTCATATCCATGAGCATTCATTCAATTGAGGTTTTCCAGAATTACATGTCTGATGCATTGAAATCCTTTTTGGAATTACAAAAATTGTTTTTGGAACGGAACTTGTTAACAAAACCTATTTCTGTAAGGACTGGACACTTCGATCCATCAATGCATCAATCGAAGTCCTCTTGTCATGTCTCCATCAACTAATCGAGACCTAGGTGTTGACTTTAAGATATAATCAAATTAAGAGTAAGTGATAAAGAAAAAGAAGGAAAAGAGAAGAAAGCAGATGAGAGAAAAAGAGAGAGAGAGATGGGGAAAGAGAGAAAGAATGAAAGAATACTTTCATCCATCCACCACATTCTATTTATAATAATAAGTTTTAGAAATTCCACATAAGCCCCAACATTATATAAGTAATAATAAATAAGCCCCTGACAACACTCCCCCTCAAGCTGGTGCAAAGATATCTATCATGCCCAGCTTTACTAACATATTTTGCAAGCAAGTCTTGCTTACACCCTTAGTCAAAAACATCAGCATCCTAATCATATGTGTAGACGTATGGAGTACAAATTTGCCCAAGACGAAGCTTTTCCTTGATGAAGTGTCGATCGACTTCAATGTGCTTTGTCCTGTCATGTTAAACTGGATTGTGGGCAATGCTAATAGCAGCCTTGTTGTCACAATACAACTTTATTGACTCGCGAACAGAATAACCCAACTCACCCAACATCGTACGTAGCCATAACAACTCACAAACTCCGTGTGCCATGGATCTGAACTCAGCCTCTACACTAGATCTAGCTATTACAGACTGTTTCTTACTTCGCGATGAAACAAGATTACCTCCAACAAATGTGCAATATCCCGAAGTAGATCGTCGATCTGTCACAAACCTGCCCAATCAGCGTCAGTTTAGGCTTCAACAAGCAAGTGGCCATGACTGCCAAACAATATCCCCTTACTAGGTGAACCCTTGAGGTAGCGAAGAACAAGATGAGCTGCCTCAAGGTGAGGTGTACATCGAGCATGCATAAACTGACTAATCACACCAATAGCGTAGGCAATATGTGTGAGAGATAAGTAGATCAGTCTCCCAACCAATCGCTGAAATCTTCCCACATCATCTAATGGGTCTCCATCTACATCATTAGGCCTATGGTTTTGCTCAATGGGAATATCAATAGGTCTAACTCCAAGCCTGCTTGTTTCAGCCAACAAATCTAACACATACTTTCGTTGAGAAATGAACACCCCTTTCTTCAATCTGCACACCTCGATGCCAAGAAAGTATCTCAATGATCCGAGGTCTTTAACCTTGAACTCTGTCCCCAAGAATGACTTCATTCGACGAATCTTTTTTGGATCATTTTCAGTTATAACAATATCATCAACATATACAATAAGGGCAGTGGTGCTGCCTTGGTGCTTCTTGATGAAGAGAGTATGATCTGTCTGACTCTGTGTGTACCCTACTCTTTTCACAGCAGTGTTGAATCTCTCAAACCAAGCACATGGCAACTGCTTTAACCCATACAAGGCTTTATTTAGCTTGCACACTAAATTCTGACCGTTGGTAAGCTTAAACCCTCGTGGCATAGTCATAGACACCTCTTCCTCTAAGTTACTATGAAGGAAAGCATTCTTCACATCCAGCTGATGTAAGGGCCAATTCAAATTGGCTACCAAAGAAAGAAGAACACATATAGAGTTCATCTTGGCAACTCGAGCAAATGTTTCCAGATAATCAATTCCATAGGTCTGAGTGAAGCCCTTTGCAACTAACCGAGCTTTATATCTCTCAATTGTTCCGTCTGCATGATACTTTATTGTGTAAACCCATTTCCAGCCTACTGGTTTCTTACCCTTAGGTAATGGAACAATATTCCAAGTACCATTCTTCTCAAGGGCCTTCATTTCTTCAAGCATAGCTTTCTTCCATGGAGTTTGACTGAGAGCATCTAAAACACTAGAAGGAACAGATATAGAGGAGATACACGAAGTGAAAGCATGATATGTTGGAGATAAGGCATCATAGGATACAAATTGAGATATGGGATGCTTTGTATAACTACGAACACCCTTACGATAGGCAATAGGGACATCAAGATCAACCAGAAATGCTATTATGAAAAGAATCAGGAGTATCAATGTCAAGTAGGGAATTACCTGGATCAAGGGAGACTTCTTGGTCCTAGGGTGAGTCAATAACTTGTTTTGCCCTCCTAGTGTAGACAATTGGCTGCTTTCCTTGCTTCAAATCATTAGTGTTAGGAGGACTAGACATAGGTACCTCAGTAAGAAGCTCCCTATGAATGGGAACATGCAAAGGAAGGGGGCATTCCCTCTGAATGGACAACGGATTCTCTACCTGTAGAGTAGTCTCCCCCTGTAGAGAATCCCAAGTAGTGGAAAAAAAGGAACAGACTCAAAGAATGTAACATCCATGGGGACAAAGCAATGAGTGGTAGGGTTATAACACCGATACCCTTCTTTAGCAGCGAAGTATCCAAGAAAGACACATCGGATTGCCTTAGGGTCTATTTTGTCCTTACGATGATGAATGTGAACATAACAAACACAACAAAACACTTTCGGTGCGACAACAAACAAGGCAGTGTCATGGTGTAAGACAAACAAGGGGGATTGATAGCCAAGAACCTTAGAAGGCATGAGATTGATAAGGTATGTAGCTGCTAAGGTTGCATCAGCCTAATAACTTTTAGGCACTCCTATACCAATTAGAAGAGAATAGGTCACCTCCGTAATATGACGGTGTTTTCTTTCAGCTACACCGTTCTGTTGTGGTGTATCGACATAAGAGACTTGATGGACAATCCCGTTATCAACAAAAAAGGAGGCAAGACCGCCATACATAAACTATCCTCCATTATTAGATCGAAGGATTTTGAGGAGACAACCAAATTGAGTATATACCATCCTATGAAAGGTTTTAAAAATGGAATGAACTTCATCTTTGGTTTTTATAAGATAAAGCCAAGTATATCGACTAAAGTCATCAACAAACACAACAAAGTAATGAAAACCAAGTAATGAAGTAGTAGATTCAGGACCCCACACATCAGAATGAACAAGCTGCAAAGGAGCTGTATTTTTATTGATACTAGTAGGATAAGAAACACGACATTGTTTGGCAAGAACGAATGTTTCACAATTTAACTCAAGAGATTCAACAAAAGCAAACTAGGGAAGCACATGCTTTAAAACAGGAAGAGGCAAATGACCTAGTCTATTATGCCATCGCATTAACATATCTTTATTGACATTACTATTCCTAACACTAGATTGATTTGCAATATAATAAGAAGTCGGCCTCATGTTCAGCAAATACAAGCCATTGTTCTCACGTCCACTACCAATCATCTTCTCCGTGTCCAAGTCCTAAAACACACAGTGAGATGGAAAAAAGGTTACACTACAATTCAAGCCTTTTTTAATGTGACTAACAAAAAGGAGGTTATTGGTAAAATTTGGGACATGAAGAACAGAGGATTAGGTAAGATTAAGAGAGGCAGAAACAGTGCCCTTCCCCACAATGGAGGTGAAGGTGCCATCAGCCACTCTAACCTTATCCTTACCAGAACATAAATTGTATGAAGAAAAATCAGATGTCATACCAGTCATGTGATTAGTGGCTCCGGAATCAATGATCCAGGGTGGCCCACCAGATAATGTGGAAACTTGATGTGCCGAATGAGAGGTACCTGTCTGAGTGAAGTTAGAGGTGGAAACGGAAGAATGTTGTGCTAGTAGATGTCAGAAAGCATCAAGTTCAGCCCCAGACAAAGAACTCGGTGGCCCTGAGGAGGCATAACCAGTAGAAGCAGTCTCACGCTCTGCAGTATGTGCCGTAGATAACCCCCTAAATGGAACGGGCCTTAGCCTAGCATTCGCATTAGCAGGAGCTGGAGTAGGGCGACCATGTAGATTCCAGCATGTTTCCTTAGTGTGGCACGTACGCCCACAGTAATCACAACTCAACTTGCTTTTGTCATCCTGTTTCCCTCCTTTTGGAGGATTGGACTTGTTTCATTGTTGTGTGGCAAGAGCAGACCTCTCAGACAATGGTACTTCTGGCTCAGGCATAATGTATACAAGTGCAGACATAGCCTTCATTCTACTCTCCTTAGCCAGGATATACGAAAACACATCCTTTACAAAAGTAAGGGCTGGATACATGCCTAACACTTGTACCCTGGCATGCTCATATCTCGGATGCAGACCACCCAAGAACTCATAGATTCAATTCCTTTCTACCATAGCATGAAATGCTTTAACATCAGTTGCACACATAAGTATATAGTCTTGATAGTGATCTAACTCTTCCCATTTACCACGTAGAGTGTGGTAATATGTAGCAAGAGTTTGGTATTCCTGCTTGAATCTTGAAATCCGTTGTTGGAGTTCATATAGTTTTGCAAAATTACCAACAAAGGTATACGTCTCTTCCACAGTCGTCCATAGCTCTTTAGCTGTTTTCACAAACAGAAACTCATTGCTGATCTGTGGTTGAATTGACTACAGCAACCACATCATAACTAGTGCATTATTTGCACTCTACTCTTTGAATTCAGGATCGCTCTTGGAGGGATACGTGACAGTCCCTTCGATATGCTCGATCATCCTACGACCAGTGATATGCATACGAGCAGATTGAGCCCACTCCATATAGTTCGTCTCTTACAGCCTAAAAGTCGTAATACAAAGGCCTAGATGGTGATCACTACTACCTCCTAATACTGGAGTCAAACTAGGAGAAGACCCAGCTTCTTTTCAAGTCACCTCTCAGCCAGACATTTTATCAAACAATTTCTGGACATACAATCCTCAGAAACAAAAGCAGCAACAAAATACATAAAGAACCACCTCTCCAACACACAAACTTCAACTAGAAAGATTACCATCTTCTGAGATGCATAAAAAAGCGACCACACAATCACCACAAAAACCCTAGAAAGCAACAAAGTTGACCATACCAGAATCGCGAATGACGAAAAAAAAGCCACTGTTACAGAACCTCGCGAGCAAGAAGAAAACACCAACTAAGATGGATCCGCGGTACGTGTGGATGTGATTAACACTACTTCCTTGCAAACAAATCCGTCTTGGAATCTCGTCAAACCCCTTCACACCCACTAGGGTTTACACAAACTTGCCCTAGGGTTTCAACTACACACCTAGAGCTTTAAAAACCATGCTCTAATATCATGTTGACTTTAAGATATAATCAAATCAAGAG
>JAOTQH010282209.1:0-10143 GCA_025631255.1 Cornus kousa
TGAAATGGATTGATTGGAACTTCCTCTTCCCCTAGGGTTTCTAACTACGGATTCAAGATGCAAATCTAGAGGGACAAAAGTAGGTTTCAATGAACGACGACTATGCATGCACAATGCAACAAACAAGCACAATGAATGATAAACACTTCACCTTCACAACAAATCAATTAAACTTTTTCCATAAATAATTCTCCCATACTCCTATGCTTTAAATCAATGATGCAAGAACAATTAAAATGCCTCCACGTGGGCTCACGATTTATCTAGGAATTAAAAAATAAGCCTCCACGTGGGCCGACGATTTAACTAAGGAATTGAGTAGAGAAAAGCTCACAAAGGTCCTTTAGCACTTCAACTCCAAATTTATAGCTTAGCTTAGCAATTTTTTTTTAATTTTAGCTTTTTCCTTTCTTTGCTTTGCTTTGCTTGAATGTATGCTCCTTTTCTTTCTTCCTCTCCGACTCAATGCACCTTGTCAAAGAAAAACAAACACAATGAGTAATCAAAAGAAAAATAAAAACAAAGTAAAGACAGGATCAAAGGAGTATTAATCCTAATTGATTCAACAAATTCGACGTTGCCTAATCCCCGGCAACGGCGCTAAAAACAGGTGTGCGGCGCATCACCACAAGCTTAATAGGAGTAGGGCATTAAGAAGCGATGGCCAAGTTTTACATTTATAATAGCCACTACTACCTTCACTAAAAATATAGCGAGGGAAAGTATGGATCGTCCTAAAGGATTAGAGTCGAATTTGGTTGTGGAATTGCAATTAGGGTTAGTAGGTCGAAGATTAAACAAATGGTTGGTTGGTTGATTAAACTAGAGAGCAATGAAAACTAAGTAAGACAATAAAATGCAATAAATAGTAAGTAAAAGAGAGAGAGAGAGTCTTGGCGTTTAGAGGTCACCACCAAGCAATGCTTTTCTACACCCTTAACAAGTGACTAATGAGGAAAAATGATGTATTGCAATATTGGTGTGTGTGTGTGTATTTGGTTGGTTTAATTAGCAAGGATGACCAATTAAGTATATAATGTCTAAACAACATGTGAAAAACCCAATATATCAAACAATTAAGTATATATTGTCTAAACAACATGTGAAAAGCACAATATATCAAAGCAAGTCATTAATCCTTTCATTAAGCTTACAATCCTAATACACCACAAGGTTAGAGACATATGTTACTTGCATTCAAAAGTATGGAACATCAAATAACAAGCATGGATTGTCCTCCCATCTAGCAACTACACTACAACTACACTACAACTAAGCTACTAACATGAAATTAAACTAATTAAACTAAGGGAGAGGCATAATTCATCAAGAAATATGTATGAACCATCAAGTAAACGACAAGAGCATTCTATTAAGCACTATATTTTGACAATCTCTAGATCTATAGCATCAATACATATAGACATGCATCAATAACACAAAATCTAGAGCCAAACACATGAACATCTATTCTAGTATACATAGACATATGGATAGAATGAAATGATCAATTGGAAGCATTAAAACATACAAATCAATGAATAAAGAAGATCTATATATATATATATATATCAAAGTGTCAAAACATGAATCACAACACTAATCCCTCAATAATACACAAAATCAAGATGTAAAAAACATGGTTGGGGCTAACTTTAGCCCCAAGAGGATGTCTAGTCACTCTAATTGAATTTTACAATGTATGGTATCATATGATGTAAAAAGTAATCCTTATCCTTATATAGGTAGGTCAAATGACACACAAAATGAGCTGTGGTCGTGCACTAAATATTTCTTAATGATTAGATGGAGGACAACTTCAGTGAGATGGAATTTTAACTTTTTATGCACTGGAGGAAGTTTGATCGATCGAACCTTGTATTGGGATCGATCGAACTGCTGAGATCTATCGAACTTTAGGCTGGATCGATCCAACTGGGCTACGATTTTTGGATAAAGGTAAGGTTTGAGATATTTTGAAGATATTTTTGGGAAAAGGACAAAAGTGGTTAGTGGGGTGATACAGTTGGATAAGATCAATCATTTGGATAAAAACTAACTATTCGATCGATCAGAAAAGGGAGTTGGATCAATTGAACTTTTGAGATCTTTGAATATGAACATCATGGCTTGGATCTATCTCTGAAATGCTAAGATCGATCGAACCTTGTTCTTCAATCGATCGAACTTTGCTGAATTGCCACCTTTCTTCCTTTTTTCTCCACTTTGTTCCTTTCTTTGATTAATCTCAGGATTACTTCAATTAAGCATCTATTTGGCTGAGTTAGCTTATTTTCGGGATAAGTGCCTGAAAATGAAAATAACACGAAATCAATACAAAATTATAAAATAAGATAGATAAAGGTACTACAATACCTAAGCTTAAGGGGTTTAAATACGCACTTTTTATTGCTCATCAATGGATGTCTTGAACATTGTAATGCCACTTTATGATGGTTAAGCCCATGGTGTTATTGACCTTCCTAAAATGCTCGATGCTAAACAAAAAGCCATAATGCCTATCTCATAAAAAACTTACAAAAAAAGCCTTACAACAATTGTTTGGGGTTCATGAAATTTATATTAATGATCTTCGAGGATATAATATTGGATGGGTGCTTTGAATATGGCAATGCCACTTTATGATGGTCAAGCCCATGGTGTTATTGACCTTCCTAAAATGCATGATGCAGAACAGGAAGCCATAATGCCTACCTCATAAAAACTTACAGAAAAACCTTACAACAATTGTTTGGGGTTCATAAAATTTATATTAATTGTTTTCTAGGATGTAATATTGGATGGGTGCCTTCAACATGGCAATTCCACTTTATGATGGTCAAGCCCATGGTGTTATTGACCTTCCTAAAATGCTTGATGCTAAACAGGAAGCCATAATGCATACCTTATAAAAACTTACAAAAAAAAAAAAAAAAAAAAAATCCTTACAACAATTATTTGGGGTTCATGAAATTTATATTAATGGTTTTCTAGGATGTAATATTGGATGGGTGCATTAAACATGGCAATGCCACTTTATGATGGTCAAGCCCATGTTCTATTTACCTTCCTAAAATGCTTGATGCTGAAAATGAAACCATAATGCCCACCTCATAAAAACTTACAGAAAAAGCCTTACAGAAATTGTTTGGGATATACAAAATTTATATTAATGGTTTTCTTGGATGTAATATTGGATTGGTGCCTTGAACTTGGCATGATGTTATTGACCTTCCTAGAACGTTTGATGCAAAGTAGGAAGCCTAAATGCCTACCTCATAAAAACTTAGAAAAAAAGCCTTCCATCAATTGTTTGGGGTTCATGAAATTTATATTATTGGTTTTCTAGGATGTAATATTGGATTTGTGCTTTGAATATGGCAATGCCACTTTATGATGGTCAAGCACATAAAACGTTTGATGTTGAATAAGAAGCCGTAATGCCTATGCCATAAAAACTTGGTGTTGTTAAATGGGCCTATTTTTGTTTGTCGAAGCAACTGGGCTATTAATGTCTCCTAGCCAGCTCTAAATCTTCTATATCATCAATTCATACACAAACTAACCCTTAAATACAAAATAATAGTAACAAATTTGGGGTTTTTTTTTTTTTTTTTTTTTTTTTCAATATAAAATGTTGTAACAAAAATGTGTCATAAATATAATAACCTATTTTGACATTTAATGATGCTGATATGAAACATCATTCATGAATACGGGACCTATAAATAATGACTTAAGGTTATGCTTTAGACATCCAAGGTTAAGGTAATCTATCGAAGAAAATTAAGGCATGGAAAAGAAAGGCATGAAAGTACATATATTGATGGTGATACTGCTGATGTTGATGCTCATAGAGCATTCAACAGCTAGATCATGCCAAGAAAATTGCGCAGATGGATGCACAGACCCAGTGATCGGTCTAATCGGTCAGTGCTACGAGGAATGTATAAAGGATAGTTGTACTCCACCTCCACCTAATTTTGATAAAACCTTAGGAGCTAAGCCACCAAATACTGCAATGGTATCTCTCTCTCTCTCTCTCTTACACACACAAAAGTATTATAACACACACATAGAAGGTCTCATATTTAGTGCTTTTATGTTTTTGTTGCAGATACAGGAAAACCGAAAAGGTGCAAGAAAACTTGTTGAAAAAATTTAGTAACACTAGAAGCATATGTGTATTTTGTATGACTTCTAGATCTATATCCATATCCATGTGGATAAATTTCATAAAGTTATTTGAAATAAAATTAATAAATTTATTAATGGCAATAATATAAGCTTTACTTTGCTGGGTCTAATTTTAATGTGATGTTGTCTATTAATGGATTGAACGATTTCCAATTTTTTTTTTTTTTCTAAGCAACCACTAGCTATGACAATTTATAAAGACAAAACCACTCAATCATATATATATATATATATATATATTATATACACACTGTAATAACCCAAATTTTTATTTCGGCTTTAAGTGTGTTTATTTGTTTGTTTTATGTTATTGGATACTATATTATATTAATTTAGGAGTTTTATCCATTTTGGAGATGGGTTATAAATTAGATTTGATATAAATGGTTGGAGTGACAATATTTAGTTAGTGGTTGTGGGAAATAGAATTTTATCAAAGTTCTTATAGTGGATTCCATGTGACAATTACAAAAGGAGCCTCAGTGACACATATACCTCTTCATGCAACCATATATACACATATTAATGCCCAGCCTTACACCTGTTATTTCCCTTGTTTGTGCAGGCTGTCCATCTTTAAATTGCTGTTGGAAAACAGATTTTAAATAATTTATTTGACCACTTCATGATACCAGATCTTTATCAAAACTTTTAGATTTATTCTTTCGTAAGTCTACTATCAAAATAAATTTACTTTGCCCAATTTGAAGGTCAAACAAATTTTTTAAAATTTCTGAAGTATCCACTGCCCAGATTTTCTTTTAACTAAGCATTGTTGATTTACTTCTGAAATCTAATTTAATTGGAAAATCTTCAGCCTTTGTAAGTTACTCAGCTGTGTTTCACTTTGAATCTAGTTTTTAAATTATTTTCGTTTGCTCCATTTTGACTTAAAATGAATTTTCTACGAATTTTTAAGTAGTAGTTGCGCAGATTTTGTTTTGTAGATGAATAAGATGTGTTAGAGGTTATTTAAGTATATTTGGTACAATGAATGGACTATGGATTTTATATCGGATGATTATTGATATTTTTATTAGGACAGTTTCTGAATCATGTTTTGTGATTGCCCCTAATTTCGGGTCGTTACACATACACATCACTTCGGCAAATATATATTGACAAACAAGTGAGGATGTATTGTATATGTTCATCCCTAGTGATTTACATGAATATAGTGCAAAATATATAAATTTTAACGACCTATGGATGATGAAAAGTATGCAACTGATCTATTTAATGGTCATGCATTGGGTATGGCATGTTACATATGATATCCATCCCAACGTTTCCTAACTTTTGAGTAACTTGTCTGAGTTAGAGGAAGACTCACATCCTAACTTTCTAGTAGTTATAGATCATACCATAAAATAAAATAAGATTATAAACATAATAGAAAAGACCAGTCTAAAACATCGAGCAGCTTAATAAGCATGTAATAATATTGCATATGTATGTTTTTACCTGGATTCAGTGAAATCCCATATTATTAAAATGCGCACATATTAAACAAAAGCCCACAAAGATCTACATCAGACTGTGCAGCCAAATTGAATTAAATGTAATTTAAATCTGATAGATCAGGAACCAACCAGTAAAAAGCTAATACCACAAAATCCGGGAAGCCTAGGGCATGCATGTTAGAGTTGGTGTTACTCCTATTCTTATTTTTATTTTTTTATTTTTTTATTTATTTTTTTTTTCTGTAACCACACCATCTTCATTCTTGGTCTCAACAACATTACCTTCATAAGTCTCAATAGCAGCTGACATGGTTGTATCACCAGTGTTTTCACGAACTGCAGTGGAAGCAATGGTTGAAGACTGAAGTACCCCTTATTATGTATATGAGCACCAATTATATCTCATCATATAAATTAGAATATAACTATTTCGGTGGCTAGCTTCTACCAGTATGTGGTAGTGTTTAATTACTCAGTGATACCATGTTATTTTTGAAAAAAAAATTGAACCGTTCACCTTCATGCGCATATCTTTGGAATTAACGTACAAATAAGAGCAAAAACAACTAGACTTGCGAAGAGAAATAAAATATAAAGAGTAATGCTAACATGAGGTTTCTCATGTGATGGTCTCTATCTATTTTTTATGATGATGTACAATTATTGAGGGATGAATCTAGCCGTTCGATAGAGAATTGTATGACAATTATATAGTCAAATTTTTGTCATAAAACTCGTTTACAATAGATCATATGAATCAATCAAAGTTTTATTTTAACCAAATTATACTATTAAGCTTGAATGTCTCGTATAATTTTATTTTATGATAATTTGAACTCTTTCAATCACGTATAATATTTCTCTAAAATTTTACATTATATTTCTCTAAAATGCTCATTACTCAAATATAAATTTCAATCACATGAAACACAAGATATAAAATTTCTCTAAAATTTTACCTTGATCGGAGTTGAAATGAGCATTTGATCGGTGAGAGAAATCGGTTAGTTGTTTTCCACAATTACACTCACTTTTGACGGGCAAAACACCTAATAAGCAATCTCTTATATTTTTCCCTTCTTACTCCACCGTAAATACGTTAATGAATAAACTTTCAAATGGGTTTTGATATTATCAAGAAAAATTAAAAATATATTTTCCATCATGGACTTGATAATTTAATTAGTCAAGATTGACTGAATATTGCGGTTCTTGATTCCATCATGTCGATCATGAATATGCCATCATGAATTGTTGATACAATGGAGTCTTGGAAATGAGGGCCACGTCTCCATTTCATATTGCTGTTCTACGTCATGAATTTTCCATCATGATTGTTGATTAGCTGACATTTTTCTTCTTCCTATATATATATATATATATATCAAACAATAAATAAAACTTTATTTTTGAATTCCCTTCTTGGAGTTGTGTGGTATTTACATATGGATAATATTTGCCTATTCACTGGTGAGTAGGTTTATTCTACTAACTGATTATGTGTTCTAATAATAAATAAACACGTTAGTTTTAAGAAATTAAAAAAAAATAATAATAATAATTAAAAAATAGAATAAAATTAGGCTGACCTGCTTCAATTGGGTAGTCTGTATTCAAACCCTATATATTTATTTTTTCATTCTTTCACCCCTCTTCAGATTCACGCCGTCCTCTCCCCACTATTCTTCTTCTCACCTTTTATGAGCATTATCAATCAATAGGTATTATCATGATCATATATATATTTTAGTAGGAATTGTTTGTATATAGGCTATGTGCCATTGAATGTGTTTCTTTGGAGATCAAGAATGTAAACAGAGCTTCTTAACTTTCTGCTGCAACTGCTCTTCCCGTGGCGCGTCAGATGTTCCTTCGCTGCTTGATAAACAGCTTTTCGTGTTGAGCGATAGCAACGCACATGGCCTCGAAATGAGCGATGTGTTCTTTTTGCATGGTCCAATCACTGATCGCTAATATTTCTACAATAAATTGGGGTAGGTCGTCCCATAGTATATCCCACCCTTTCTTTGAACCTTGTGTCAATGATTGAACTTAAAAGATATGAATTGAATGCCATTTGATGAGTAACTGAGTCGATCTCTTTGTTGGTCAGAGATGAGATGCATCCGAACGCTCTTAAAAAATTTTGGTTGATTAATTTCCCAAAAAAAAAAATAATAATAAAATAAATAAATCTGATTGTTTTGTTTATTTATTGAAAAAATATGTAATAAATAACATAAATTATATAATCCAATTGAGGTGCATTTACAAACCCATTGAAGATGCAGTAGGAAGAGAATTAGCCTATTGATTGATAATGTCCTGTGAGAGGAAGAAGAACAGTGGAGAAACTGGGAGAGGTGAAAGAGAGAAAAAAAATTGGTTTTGAATATAGAGTGTCAGTTATTCAATTAAATTGGGTTAATTCAACTTTATTCTCTTTTTTTATTATTATTATTTTTATGAATTTGTCATTAAAACTGATGTGTCTACTTATTATTGAAAATTTGGAATACATAATTAGTCAATAGAGATAACTTGCTCACTAATGAATAGGCAAGTATTATCCTATACATACATATTATGAAACTTCCACTTGATTTAGATTATACTCCTCTCTCTAATGGTAATGTGCGTCAATGTTGACTGAATATTGTATCCGTCAATAGTGATTTAAAATATATTCTCATGCATTCACACTGACCATGGATACGTATCTTCTTTGAAGGCTATGTGCAAATTCTTTAAAATGTGCTTGTAATCATCTGTATCATCTCAAGAACAACCGAAAGGAGGACATGGAATCCAATTCAAATAAGCTTTGGGATTTATATTTCAAAGCATTTAATTTTGTTCTCAAGAACTTTAATTTTTTCCCCCAATAACTTTTAATGTTTTTCTCAATACTTCTATTCTTTACCTAAATACCTTTTAATTTTGTTCTCAACATATGTTAATTTTTACCTCATCTTCTTTTAATCTTGTTTTCAACGTTTTTTAATCTTATTCTCAACACCTTTTAATCATATTATCAACATCTTTAATCTTTACATCAAAGCCTTTTAATCTTTATTTCAACACTTTCTAATTTTGTTTTCAACTTTTTTAATTTTGTTCTCAACACCTTTCTGAAATAAAAATAAAATAAAATATTTAGAAAGGTTACTGAAATACAATTAAAATAGAAGATATTGATTCGGTTTAATTGTATTCAATTTTAGTTATTTATCATCTAGAATTAAAAAGTGTTGTTAATAATTTTAACCTCATTTGATGGATTTGTTATTGTTTACCCGTTGCTCATAAATATCTTTTTCATCTTCTTTCCAGGATTGCACTACCAAGACCAATATCTAAAATGGCATGGGAATGGATATATAAAATTATAAACATGATGTATCCTAACAAATTATATGGCCAGTACTTAAATGTTTTTAACGATTTATATTTTTATTTATATTTTTTTAACAATTTACCATTAATGTCATTAGTTGCTCCTTTTCACTCTTAAATTATATATATATTTTTTAAAAAAATATACTTTAAACGGTATTGTTTGCACTACACTACGGTACAATCTGAAATGTCTTCCCCTTTTTAGGGCTATACTGCATATGGCAAAGAATAAATAAATTTATTTTTGAATTCCTGAGTTTTGTGGTTTTTACATGTAATGTGACACTTCCACTTGATTTATGGAAAAGTGGTCATTAGGTTTTGGTTATTAGGTCCCGTTTGGTAATTAATTATTTTTATTTCTTATTTATTTTTTAAATTTAAATATAATGTGTGTTTTGTGAAATTTGTATTTATTCATAAATAGATTACATTACTTTATAATAAAAAATATCTGTCTTACCCTAAAAATAATATATATATATATATATATATATATGTTTGTTAACCTTAAACTCTTTTTGACTTTAATTTTGCTTCAGTGTATTATTTTTGCAAAGTCCGCCCACATTCCACTACAGTAATTTTATAAACATAAACACATAAACTTCATTTTGGTGTTTAGCGTACTTAATTGTTTAAACGTAGTTATATAACTAATAAACGAAAACAAAATTAAAAAACACGTTTTTCTTTAAAATCTGTTTATATAAATAATAACTCGTTGTCTAATTTGGCCTAAATTTGTGTTTTTAATGGTAACGTGGCCACCATAGTTTGTCTACTTCAACACATTAAAAGATTAATTTCTGCCCGTTGTTTGCATTTGAAAAAAATCTCTCACAAATCAAAACTCATTTAATACTCCGAAGGAACGTTCCATAAATTTTTAAGCAAGCATTTTAACCTAGATCAATTTTTTGAGGAATACTTTTCAATCACAAACGCAACTTGTAGGGGTCCTTTTTTAAATAGTAAATATATATAGGGGTAATTGAAATATCAAGATACAACTATGATGGAAACAGAGGAAACACTTAGAGTAGGAGGAGAAGAAGAAGACCAATTAAACAAGATATTGATG
>JAOTQH010282229.1:0-10143 GCA_025631255.1 Cornus kousa
ATTCCACAATTTGATACGCCCGCAATCCCTTGGGACGATCCCTACTCGCCCTTGCTATATTTATATAGTGAAAGGTAATAGTGGCTTTTATAAATTTAAAACTCTTGGCCCTTGCCTAAATCACATTTCTTAAGCTTGTGGTGCGGCGACACATCATCATACACTCTTAAGCTTATGGTAAGACGACAACCACTTTCCGTCATCTGCTCTCAAGAAGAGGCTTTCTTTCCTTAAGAAACAAGTTTAGAATGAATCGCCATCTGTTGAGGAATTGCTTACCTCGTCTAACCTCAAAGAAATTGCCTCTTGTGCCATAGCTACAGACCTTATGGATCTGTCACTTCCTTCCTTCGATAGCTTTCCTTTGATTAAAGAGGAAAAACAGAGAGCTGAGGCCCTAAAGAGGAAGGCTGAAGAAAAAGTGCACCTTTTGCTATTGTGCGCTCAACTGAGCATGAGAAGGAGATTGATGAGGCTCCTTTACAGAAAAAGGCAAAGTTGAACCCCACTTCAATCACTAAATTTAAGGGTGTTTCTCACTCGAAGAACAAAGGAAAGAAGGTTGAAGAGACTGGCCTGGAGAAAGAGGTCAGAACATTTGTTCTGGCTGAGACTGGAGCACCTTGGAACCCCTCTTTCTCAAGAGCTGATAAATCAGTTCTTCACTCCGGTGATTCTATGATCCCCAACCATTCTACTGCACTGGTAGTTGCTTGGGGAATATGGCTTCCCAAGGAAGAGGAGATTATCGGCAATATGGGGTTGGAACAACTGCTTCCATCTGCCCCTATTCGAGCTATAGAGGTTCATCCTTTTCCTTTCTTTTTTGTCTTCTCATCTTTCTTTCTACTTTATTTACATTGTTATTTTTATTGTTGACTATGTGGAGTCTATACCATACTATAGCCCTGTGTGCTATTGCCGAGGCTCAATCTATTTCCATCAAGAAGTTGGAGAAAGATCTTGGCAATTCTGAAAAGAAGGCCTCGCATGCAACCATGAATGCAAAGATCATATCTGAGGTGAGGGATGTTTATAAGAAGCGCTTGGCTGTGTCTGAAGCTAAGGTGGAGTCACTGAAGGTTGAAGTCCAGCATTTGAATGATGCCATTAGCACCTGCATCACTGCTGGGAGACAGATGCAAGGACGCTACTCCACTTTAGTGCGCTTATCCAGTGCGAAAGCCTACCGGTCCGGCTTCAATCAAGGCTCAGGCAATAAAATGAAAGACCCTGATGCCTTTGATGTTGATATGGGGGTGTCCTTCCCTTATGATGAGGGTCTAAAGGCTCAAGAAGCTGAAGTGCTCTTTGCTGAGATGGTGAAGGCTCATCTAGAGGACCCTCCAGCTCCAATTTCTTTAAGTCCATCAGCTCCCAGGCCTTTACTCTCTTCAGAAACCTCTTCCAACCCGAATGAGGTTGATGCTTTCGACTCTGCTCCTTTTGATCCAAAAAGGAAGTAGGGTCGTATAATTTCTTATTCTGAACTGATGTTTATTGAAATAGTATATTTCTGGATTTGGTGTTACAATGATTTAATTTTCTTTGGAGTAATTTGCATGCCTTTGTGTTGCTGGATGCTTTCATGCTACATATATTTATTGAATAGTAATGTTCACATGTATCTGAGGGAAATATATTGTCCGAGAGCTTCGTACTTTCTGTGGTCCAAAGCAAAAACAAGAAGAATGGGAAGAAGGGAATCCCTTTGACAGTTCAACTGAATATCTGAGGATTGTTTCCTCATTTAGTGATCTAACCGTCAAGGAAACCCTTCTTGCCATTGATTTATATGGAGTAGATATGTATATATTCATTTTTTCTTGTATTTTTTCGATGTGGGACAAAGTACTTATCCTATAGAAATACTCAGACTCAAGAGATCCGAGACATGTATTTAACTAGAATCTTCAGACATCTGAGATTCGTAGTGTGTATCCCCTAGGCTTTTGTATGTGCCTGGGATGAAGTTTGCTGATGCCTTTGAAATTTTGTTGCTTGGAGTATTCATAGCACCATGATTCGAATATTTTGAAAAATGAAGGCTCAAGAAAGAGAGTCCCTTAATAATCAGGTTTTGAAATCCTATTTTATCAAGGGATATCTTTCTTGGCGACTAACATTCGTAAAATTGTACTGTATATAGTTACTTTAGTTTTTATTTGATTTTGATGTGGGACAAACCTATGATGGGCCTCACACTATTAGGCTTAGTATGTGGGCCTGTGAGTGTGATATCCATAAAGAGTATTTGCTGAACCAGAAGTTTAGGGTCCAAAGTGAATAGTTCCTTGGTATTGAGCCTAAGAGGAAATGTGTTGAATCGGACACTCAGGGTCCGAAGCGAATTGTTCCTCGGCACTGAGCCTGAGAGGAAATGTGATGAACCAGACACTTAGGGTCCGAATCGAATTGTTCCTCAGCACTGAGCCTAAGAGGAAATGTGATAAACCGGACACTTAGGGTCTGAAGCGAATTGTTCCTCGGCACTGAGCCTGAGAGGAAATGTGATGAATTGGACACTTAGGGTTCGAAGAGAATTGTTCCTCGACACTGAGCCTAAGAGGAAATGTGCTGAACCGGAAACTTAGGGTCCGAAACGAATTGTTCCTCGGCACTGAGCCTGAGAGGAAATGTGTTGAACCGGACACTTAGGGTCCGAAGTGAATTGTTCCTCGGCATTGAGCCTGAGAGAAAATGTGCTGAATTGGACACTTAGGGTCTGAAGCATAGACTTGGAAAAATTTCATGTATTGTAGAATAATTCGAGGCCGAGGATTCAAAAACAATAAGAGGCCAAGAAAGAGAGTAACTGCGACTGGGAAGTCTCCTATTTTGTTTGGGAGTCTATCTTCCACAGAGACTCTCTTCGTGGCGTCTAGATGTGTTATTCTATAGATATATTAACTACACAATCTTTCGATTCCTAATCGATGTGGGACAAAGACTAGAGTTTTAAAATGTAGGCCAAAAACTTAGGCTTTAAAAAGGGTTTATTGTAAAGAATGCCCATTGGTATCTAGGCTTTGAGCACGATTTGGGCTGGGCTACTCCTATTACCAACGAGCCTCCTTACAATGAACTTTGAATACCTTAATATTTCTTTATATAAAAAAATGTAAAAAAATAATTTTTAATCAATGTGGGACAACAATAAAAATGAATTGTTGTAGAACAAAAGTTATTACGAAGAAAAGACTCCAAAAAACAATCGTAGAGATTTTGTTTTATTGATTTGTCTATTTTATCGTTTTTTTTCTTTTCATAAAATCAACTTCTCAAAAATCTTTCAAAAAATCGCCACACTGTAGGGTATTAGTATTGCCCCCTTTTATGAAAAGAAAGAGATCGATGTAGCAAAATTGCATCCCACACCGAATATCATAAAAACATTTCATACTTGAAATAAAGGATATAATCAATAAACTGGATTGTATGGGCTATAAGTAGCCTTATTGGCATAAAAAAATTCTTGCAAAATTGATAAATTTCCTAATAGAAGTACCTTTTAAGGTGTATCGCATTCCAAGGACGTGCGATTGGACGCCCATCAGCTTCGGCTAGCCGATAAGCTCCTTTTCCTACCACTTCTGTAACTCTGTAGGGTTTGGTCCAATTGGGTTGTAACTTCTTTACGTGAGCTATTTTTGTTTCAACACCCAATCACCTACTACAAAACTTCTGAACTTGACACGCTTGTTATAACTATTTCGCAACTACTGCTAGTATAAAATGAGCCTATTTGTTGCAGCATCTCTTTTTTCTTCCAAAAGGTCAAGGCTGTGCTCGAGCTGTTGATCATTGTTACCTTCGAGTAGCAATGATGTATAAAGGGTTGGAATTGTTGATTATGTAGGAATAACAACTTCGGAACCATAAGCATAGCGAAGGGACTTTCCCTCGTTGGTCGCCGTGGGGTGGTTCGGTATGCCCAAAGGACTTGAGGTAGATTCTCATACCACTTTGATTTGAGTTTTTCCAGTTTCTTCTTCAGGCAACTAAAAATGGTTCAATTTGTTATTTCAGCTTGCCCATTCCTTTGTGGGTGACTAATCGCAGCCAATTTTTGTCTAATTTCATACTCGGCAAAGAACTTTCTTGTGCTTCTGTTGTCTAAGTTTTTGTCATTATCCATGATGATAACTCTCGGTAACCCAAATCGACAGATGATATTGTTCCATAAGATACTTTTCACTTGCTCATGAGTCACACTTGGGTAAGCTTCTGCCTCTACCCACTTTGTGAAGTAATTCGTGGCTAGCAATATATATTCCTTTTGTTCTATAGCTTTGGGTAAAGGGCCGACCATATCAATTCCCCATTGTGCGAATGACCATGGATTTGCCATTGCGTGTAAGTCTTCAGTAGGCTGATGTTTCATTGGACCATGACGTTGGCATTTATCGCATCTCCTAGCATATTCTTTAGCATTTCGAGCTAAGTATGGCCAAAAATAACCTTGAGTTAGGACCTTATGTGCTAAGGATTTGCCACTGGAATGGTTGCCACAATCTCCATCATGGATTTGCTTTAGTACCATGAGGGCCTCAGTAGGGCTTAAACACTTCAGGTAGGGACCTGAAAATGACCTGCGATACAGTTGGTTATTGATGATGGAATATTTTGCCATGGTGAGTATGAGTTTCCTCGCCTCAATTTTTTGGTTCGGAAGAGTTCTATGCTTGAAATATGCTTCCAGTGGATTAATCCAGCATAGATCTCGCGAAATATCTGGAATTACCATTACCTCCTGTTGAGGGCTTATGCTGGGTTCATCCAGAACATCAATTGGTACAATTGAAACCAAATCTTCGTCTGAAGAAGATGTAGTTGCAGCCAATTGATCTGCTTCAGTATTATCATCCCTTGGTACTTGGTAAAATTCGATTTAATCGAATCTTCATATAGCACACTCCATAGCTTCTTTGTATGCTTTCATTCTTTCTTTTTTGGGCTGATATTTGCCTGTCACTTGATTAATAATAAGTTATGAGTCACTAAAAACTTTTAGACATCGTACCTGAAGTTGACTAGCCAACCGAAGCCCAGCGAGTAAAGCCTCATATTCAGCTTCGTTGTTAGTAGTAGGGAAATTCAAGTAGATTGATTGTTGCAACTTAGTACCTTCAGGTGTTGAAATAATGACTCCAACTCCGGCACTAATCAGGTTTATAGAATTTTCTACCCGAAGCTTCCATTGTGGTTCGGGAGAGTCTGACTTTTTGGGCTTATCTTTATATTCAAGGAGGAAGTCAGCTAATCCCTATCCTTTGTGTGACACCTTCAGCTCATAAGTGATGTCAAAGGAACTGAGTTCGATGACCCACTTAATAATTCTTCCATATAAGTCTGGCTTGGAGAGTATAGCTCGTATAGGGTAGTTGGTGAGTACCACGATGCTATGAGATTCGAAGTAGTGCCGAAACTTTCGCTTTGCATAAATCAATGCTAGTATGATTTTCTCTGCTTTGCTATACCATGTCTCAGCATCTGTCATCTTCTTACTTGTGTAGAAGGCTGGGTATTGACTCTTTCCTTCCCCTCTGATTAATACATCACTCGTGGCTATATTAGAGACTGTTAAGTACATGATAAGAGTTTCACCAGGTTGTGGAGCAGACAGGATTGAAGGTTCAGCGATGTAGGACTTCAAATGATTGAGAGTCATTTGTTACTGTGGTCCCTATATATCTTTGTTCTTAGACTTTATTGCATCTAAGAATGGTTTGCAATTATCTGATAGTCGAGATATGAAACGACTGAGAGCTGCAATTCGACCAGTTAGAACCTGCACTTCCCTACAAGTCTTTGGTTCTTGATTTTGTATGAGGGCCTAAGCCTGAGCTGGGCTTACCTCTATCCCTCTTTCATTGACAATATGGCTAAGGAATTGGCCTAAAGAGACTGCAAAAGAGCACTTAGAGGGATTCAGCTTCATGTTGTATTTTTTTAAAGTGTAGAAAACTTCCTGGAGATGCTTCAGATGATCCTCCTTTAATATACTTTTTACCACCATGTCATCAATGTAGGCTTCAACTGTCTTTACCAACATTTCATCAAAGATCTTGTTAACAAGGCGCTAGTAGGTAGCCCCACATTCTTTAGACCGAAGGGCATAACTTTGTAACAATAAGTGTCCTTCTTTGTAATGAAGGCAGTTTTTTTTTCATCCTCTAGATTCATTGGGATCTGATTATACCCAGAGTACGCATCGAGAAATATAAGTTTTTCGTACCCAGTAGTAGCATCAACCATCTGATCTATCTTGGGTAAAGGGAAGCTATCTTTAGGGCAAGATTTGTGAAATCTATGCAAACCCTCCACTTCCCATTCTTCTTCTGAACGACCACCATGTTTGAAAGCCATTGTGGATAGTGCACTTATCGAATAAAGCTTGCTTGAAGTAGCTTGTTTACTTTTTCAGCAATAATTTGATTGTACTCAGGAGTGAACATTCTGTGTCTTTGTTTAACTGTTTTGAACTTCGGATCCACCTTCAGGCTATGGCAAGAGACTGAAGGGTTGATTCCTACCATGTCCAAATGGTCCCAGGCAAATGCATTTGCATTATGTCGAATAACATTAATGAGTGCTTTTTTTTCTTCTGCTGTGGGGGAAGAACTGTGATAACCTTGTGGGTAAGTGTGCCGTGGGCGGGTGCAATAGACACTAACAGGCTACCACACTGGCGAGCTACGGGTGCACAGTCCCACATCGCCTGGGTAGAGGAAATGTGAGTGTGTCATCTCCAATTGGTATGAGGCATTTTGGGGAGAAGCCCAAGAGCAAAACCGTGCGGGCTCAGGCCCAAAGCGGACAATATCATACCATGTGGTGAAGTGGGTCATTACAAATGGTATCAGATCCTGACCCAGCTGGAAGTGTGCCGACAGGGACGTCGGGCCTCTAAGGGGGTGGATTGTGTTGACCTTGTAGGCGGGTGTGCCGTGGGCGGGTGCGATAAACACTATCAGGCTACCACACTAGAGAGCTATGGGTGCACAGTCCCACATCACCTGGGTAGAGGAAAGGTGAAGTACTTATATGTAAGTGTGTCATCTCCAATTTGTATAAAGCCTTTTGGGGAGAAGTCTAAGAGCAAAACCGTGCGGGCTCAGGCCCAAAGTGGACAATATCATACCATGTGGTGGAGTGGGTCGTTACAAGAACCCATATAAGTGACTTTCTGAGGATCGCCGAGGACAACTTCTATGGTTTCGAGGGATTCTTTGGTAGGCTTTGCAGCTTCGGCTTCTTCCTCTGCTTTAAGATACTTGGGCAGATGACTCTATAATTGTTATTTAGAAGTGCATTTGGAAATTGTATCTGGCTGAGGATGTTTGTTAACCTTCTTTGCTTCATTCAGTGTTAGCATGTAGCATTCTTTTACAGCGACCTGATATCCCCAGAGATTAATAACCTCCTTACCATCCGTAAACATCGCATTACTTGATGAAGGGTAGATGGAACTCCGTTTATTTAGTGGATCCAGCCTCTTCCCATAATAAGATTATAAGAATGATGGATTTTTGTTAGGACAAAATTCTCCTTCAGTATCCTTTTTGCCGCAGTGATGGATAAATCAATCACCCTAAGGGGGTCCACCTTTGTGCCATCAAACCCCATCAAGGAACTGAAGGTCGGGTGGATTGATGATGACGGGATCTCTAGTTGCTCAAAGACTGCCTTTATGATAATATTAGCACTATTACCTGGGTCTATAAAAACCCTTTTGATTATGTAACAGATCCCCGTGGGGGAGTTAAACTTAAGATAAATCTCCATCGCCGAATCTAATATTGATACTGCCCGAAGTGATAGTGTTCACCGAGGATAACTTTCTCAGTTTATGGGCCATCCTCAGTCTGGATCTAGACACTTTTTTTGACTCTTGGTCATCCTCGGATCTCCCATGTATTGCATGGATGACCTTATTTGATTACCTTCTACTTTTCGAGGATTGACCTCCCAAGGTTTCACGTTCTCCTTTGTTGTGAGGTAGTCTGCTAACTCACCCCTGATTAGCATGTTCTCCACTTGCTGCCTAAGGGATCTACATTCATTGGTTGTATATCCGTAATATCTATGGTAAAAACAGTGTTTGCTTTTGTCCCTCTACTCCAAAGGTTGCTTCATTGGCTGAACGGCTATGAATTTCATCTTGTTTTCTTGGAATAACCAAGCCAAGGTGGTACGAAGAGGTGTGAATCTTTCCTTTGTCCTCTGCCTCTTCTCAGGTGCCTGAATGACCGGTGCTGAGGCGTGCTGGCTTTTTTGACCGTTTGAACTTGAAATTCTTTCCAGAGGCTTATTCTCCACTGTGACGAGGGTGGCATGCTGCACTCCGTGGGCTATATTCTCCTCGATTCGGATGTAGATCTATGCCCTAGCATTGAGAGTTTGCATATCCGGAGGGGAATATTTAACTAAGGAAGTATAGAACTTGGTTCCATGAATCATTGCAAGCTTGAACGTCTCTATAGCAGTTGCAGGATGGCAATCTGCTATTTTCGAGGCCTCCATGTTAAATTTGGATAAGAAATCCTGTAACGTTTCTCCTTTCTTTTGCCTTATGGTGAAGAGGCTAGCGATACTCTTTTTTTGCTTCTTATTTCCACAGTCCTGTACTAAGAACATAGTGCACAGAGTTTCGTAGTCCGGGATGGACTTATGTGGCCTATTCCTGAACCACTCCAATGTAACTCTTGTTAAGCTTGTCGGAAAAACCTTGCCAACGAACTGATCGTTGTGATCATCCAGGGCCATCTTTTATGTATAGTGACTATGATACCCCTCGATTCTAGAGCCACGGGTGATCAAGTCCGGGCACAGATCCGAGAGATATCAAGCAATCAATATTTTAAAACGAACACAGATGGCAAAGAATTAAGAAATAAATATTAAGCTAAAAAGAATTCTAATATAAAATTCCCCAAATGATAAAACTTTACAGAATCAAAATCCAAAGTTAAAATCAGAAAGAAAATCCTATTTAGTCGGAAGAGTGAATGACTGTATCTGCATCACCACGATCAAGCTCTAAGCCTGGTACTGACGATCACCTGAAAAATAAGGGTAGGTTAGGCCCACATGCAAGTTCCATACTACTACAATCCATACATAAACTTAATATGCAGATACATCCTAGATAGCTCAACAATAGCTAAGGTAGTCCATATAGATATAAGTACACACTATAGGACGTTCACCAGCCCATATAATCCGTCTCAATCTGAGTAGAACAACTAGGGAAACATCATCAGGCCTAGTTATCAATCCTAGGTGATATACGCACCCTAACTGTGATCAGAAGACTCAAGCTCATATCACGGTACCATAAGTATATATATAAATTCTTCCTAATACAGAAAAATAAAACGACCATCCATTATGTCGTTAAACTGTTTTAGTTGACAGGACATGCATCCATTTAGGATTTAACTATTTTAGTTAATCCATTCCGTATGTATAAAGGGGTAGGACTTAGCTTTTTGATCTAATCCATCCCTTATATGCCACTGTCCTATACCGGTGCATACCATGCAAATGATCCACAAATGATGCATATAATAAATGAACATTAAGTATATCCAGAAACCAATATAATAAAAATCAGTTATAAACAAGATCCTATCATGCATCCAGTATATGATTATATTTCATATATCCTCCATTTAAATTTCTAAAACATAATAGACAATTTAAATCATCCATATCCCCATAATTGATTGAACATAAATTTTAGCAGTTCATCAATTAACATACATAGCATGACATAATAATAATCAGAATTATAAACTGAACAAAATTATACTAGGATGCCCAATCAATTCTTCCATACTAGTTCATTTACATTTCTAAAACGAAGACTAGCATTTAAAACCTTCTCAATCCTGATGGCATGTAAATTAATCTTTAAATCTCATGACGCCCCTTTAATTCCTAATTATAAATCCTGTGCCTGATATAATGATACTTAGAAGCCTAAACTGCACACTATATAGAACCCCAATAGTGTTTTATACTAATCTATTTAAATTGATTAAAACACAACCAGTGAGGAAAACATCCTCAACTACTTACAGCTTGTAACTTAGTAACTAAAGCTCATGATTTCTATATCCGTATCCTAAACCAACC
>JAOTQH010282240.1:0-10143 GCA_025631255.1 Cornus kousa
GTTCAGAGAGAATAAAGATAGAGGCGATAGGGGAGGCTGAAATGATTTGCCCTAAAAATATTTTGTTTTTTTATAATAATATAGTCAAATATTATATATTTATAATAATATAATCAAATATTATATATATATATAATCAAATATAATATATATATATATAATATATAAAAAATTTCAAAAATAAAAAAACTCAACCCGTAAAAAAAAGATTGATGATCCACATATAAAAAAAAGTTCAACCCGCGAACCTGACCCGACCAACCCGAACATATTTGGTTCGGGTTATAACCCAACCCATATTGGGTGTAATTCGGGTTGGCCCAACCCAACCCGATTCGGGTTGAGGTTGGGTTGGGGCTGGGCTGAGTTGGGCCAGCCCAAGTTTCACCCCTATCGACTATTACTATTCCTAAGTCATACAAGGGTTTGTATTGGTTTCAAGTAGTCTCTCTGGCTTGAAAGCGAACATGGGGAAAAGTTTTTTGCTTCTGGTTAGGGGATGTCCTTGATATTTCCTCCCTTGCAGACATTCTAGGGTGCAGTGGTAGTTCCTTTCCCATTTCATACCCAGGGTTGCCTTTGGGGGCACCTTCAAAAGAGAGTGGGTGGATGGGATCCCGTGGTGGAGAGGTTTGAGAGAAGGCTGACATGGTGGAAGAAGCAATATTCGTCAAAAGGTGGGAGGTTACTTTGATGAAGAGTACGATGTTGAGTCTTCCTGCCTATTTCCACTCTCATTTTCAGATTCCCTTTTCGTGGCTAGACGGATTGAGTGGCTTCAATGGAGTTTCCGTTGGGGTGGTATGGGGGAGGAATTCAAGTACCATTAGGTTCGCTAGGAGTATGTTAGCATATCGATCCAGTTGGGAGGTTTGGATATCAAGAGAGTGGAGCCTTTCAACAAGGCCTTCTTGGGAAAGTGGTTAGCGTGGAGAGACACAGACTTTAGAGGAGGCTGATTGCTTGCAGATATGAAGAGGAGAGGGGAGGGATCCCAGGTAATGTTGGTGTTTGAAATTCATTCAGAAGGGGTGGGATGAATTTTCTGAACACATCAGATTCAGAGTCAGAGATGGCAGGGCATCCAATTTTGGGAGGATATCTAGTGGGGACGGGTCTTTGGCTTGCACATATCTCAGACTTTTCAGGATTGCCATGGATAGAGATGCCTTGGTCACCGACTATTATTGGCTTGATAGCGGGAGAAAAACATGGGATGTTCGATTTTTGAGGCATTTTCAAGATTAGGAGTTGGAGGACTTTTTTAGGTTCTTGGAGATGCTTTATAGCCAAGAGGTTGTGGGAGATGGTATTGATTCCCGGGTGCAGGTTCCTTCTACGTAGGGGTGCTTTGTTTTGTGCTCTCTCTACAGGTGCCTCATGGATGTTCTAGGGCCTATTTTCCCGTGGAAGGCTATTTGGCGTTCCAAGGCCCCTTCAAGGTGGCTTTTTTTGCATGGACAGTTGTTCAGGGGAATGATCATATTGGTGTTGCTAGCGAACTGTTGGGTGTATCCTTCAATGGTAAACTTACATTGCTGAAGAGTACCCTATCTAATCTTCCTACATATTTCATGTCTTTATTTCCAATCCCTAGAACAGTGATTTGTAGACTGAAAAAGATTCAGGAGAACTTTTTGTGTGCGTGTGTGTGTGTTTGGGGGGGCGGGGGGTAGTTTAAGTACCACCTTGTGAAATGGGAGAAAGTGTGCACCTCGATTCAAAGAGGAGGCTTAGGGCTTCACAAGTTGGAAATGTTTAACAAAGCTCTGCTAAGGAAATGGCTATGGAGATTTGGGTGCGAAAAGTCGGTCCTTTGGAGGCGTGTTATTGCTTGTCTATTTGGGGAAGAGGAGGGAGGTTGGATGTCTAGAGGTGTGTCTTCATCAACAGGTATGGGTTCATGGAAAGGTATTAGGAGGGGTTGGGACGAATTCTTTAAGCGGATACGGTTTAGAGTTAGGAATGGTCGTTATGTGCGGTTTTGGACGGATGTTTGGTGTGAGGATGTGGTGTTGGCTTGTAGGTTTCTTAGACTCTTTAGGATGGTTGAGGAGAAGAATGCGGTGGTGGCAGATTATTTTAGGCTAGAGAATGGGAGAGCTAGTTAAGATGTGAGATTTCGCAGAAATTTTAATGATTGGGAGTTGTTGGAGTTTACCGAATGAATGGGATTAATTTATAGTCAAGTGGTGGAGGGGGAAGGAAGGGATGAGATGGTGTGGATGGGGGATTCTAGAAGGGTGCTTATGGTGAGGCTGTTTTATCAAAGTCTTACGAATTCGATAAGCAACAGATTCCCTTGGAAGGCTGTATGGAGGACTTCATTTCCATTGAAGGTGGCTTTTTTCACGTTGACAGCGGTGCTTGGCAACATTCTTACTCTTGACAATCTCAGAAAAAGACGCCAAATAACAATTAATTGGTGTTGCATGTGTAAGAAGGCAGGCACATCGGTTAATCATCTTTTGCTACTGTAAAGTGGCAGCGGATGTTTGGAGTTTGGCCCTGAATGTTTTTGGGGTGGACTGGGTGGTGCCAAGTAACACAATGGATATGTTAGAGGCTTGGAGAGGGAGACAAGTGGGAAGTCGGGTTAGGAAGGCGTGGAGGGTTGCACCTCTTTGTATTTGGTGGGGGCTGTGGCATGAGCGGAACAAGAGATCTTTCGAGGGAAAGGAGTCGCCAGTGTGGGTTATTAAGGCGAATATTTTGCATTCTCTTTATTCTTGGGCTAATGGGAAAAATTGCCCATCTGTAGATAGCTTTTTGGAATTTGTTGACAACTTATCGTTGTAATGGCGCATTTTGCGCATTTTGTTTGTTTTGTTAAGGGTTCGCTCCCCTCTGAGAGTTTTTGTTAATATATTTTTACTTATCAAAAAAATAATAATAAAATAAAAATAAATAAAAATAAAAATATAAAAAAAAGATATGATATGATATCAAGGAGAATTGTAAAAAAATAATAATAATAATAATAATAAAATAAAAATAAAAAAACCATGTAATATAGAAATAGAGCGTGTATCCCCTCCATCACCTTTGGGACTAACACCATCCCTTGAAAACTAATCGCAACTTGCACTATTCTTCGCAAAAAGCCTCCTATAATATAGAAATAATTCATATCACTCCCAATATCTGTTACGGTAACACGTTAGAAGCCTTGCACTATTCCTGACAAAAGACCTCCTATAATATTGAAATATTGCGTATTGCCCCCTTGTATCTGTTTGGTAATGGTGTTAAAAACCTCCTGTAATATGGATTAGTGCATGTAAACCCATGTGATATGATATTGTGCAAATAACCATCTTGTAGTATGGAGTGTGTGACACTTTTTTTTTTTTTTTTTCAAGGCAAGAAGTGTTAGAAGTTAGATTAATAGATGCAGAGAGTCGAAGCTTGGCACTCCAAAGTCCACCGGAGGCACTAACCTACTGAGCTATCGAGTCATCTGCTTAAAGGAGGGTTACTTCCACTTAACCCAAATGGTAATTATTGTCCCCAAAAAAAATAGGGAGAAAATATTACATGGTAAGAAATAAACTAAAAAGATAACAATAAATTATATGTCATACCGCGACAAGTTTGGCTTAGTATAGAGCGAACTTCTGGTTCAAATCCCATATCAAGCATTCGATCAGCTTCATCTAGAACCTACATGGAAGAATCATAGTTGTGCGAAAATGTTGGAAAGGACTGAAATAGCATGCACGCAATCTATTTATCAAAATATCCATATCAAAGCCACAAACATAGAGGTAAGTCTCTAAAAGCTACCAACTGCAAGAAATTGAAGTACCTGTTTTGGGATCCACTTGGAATGTGTTTAAAAGTTGCATACTATCCAAGTACATAGATACAACTTGCATATCTCGATACATTACAAGTTCAATGTACAACGCTATTGTTCTTTAAGGATATGCTCGTAAGAATTTAAATTAAATATAATGTGGTATAGGATGGAGTTTTTATCTATCTCTCTGTAAAAGAACTAGGACACTATCTCTAGCTATAAGTTCATGTATCACACACATACCCCATACTCACACTCATGTCATGTGGACATTGAACCTTAGAAGAAAATTGGAGAATATCCATGCATCACAAACTAGCAGGTGCCAACAAAAAAGGATCCCTGCCCAAGCGGCAGAGACCTATATATTATAAAAATTCAAAAGAAAAAAAAAAAAAATTCAAAAAAAAAAAAGGTAAAGGGTATTAAGTATTAACCAGTAATTCGCCCTCTCTGGTTTTGGTGCTTGTTGCTTCAAGAAGTTGGATTACTCTATTATCACAACTTAGAAACTACTCTCCCTTCAAAAATATAGGTTAAAGTATCTTTTAAATGTGTTTTATTGATACTTATGAAAAAAAAATAAAAAAAATTGTGTTCTATTCGTGGTGCTGTTTGATAACTCAATTCAGCACTTAATCCTATCAGAATTAAGCGCTTATTCAATTAAGTGCGTTTGATAACACAATTTGAATATTACTGAAAACGCTAAGCACAACTTAAAATGGAGTAAAGTTTTAAGTGACAAAGACATCACGTATCACTGAATGTTGAACGCTGGACATTTTAAAAAATATTCGTTTTTTAGTTACCACTTGAAAACTTCAATACTTAAAAATTAAAATTCAGCTCTTAAAATTTTCAACCCTTAATTTTCAGTTTTATCAAACAACACCTTAATGGGCTAGGATTTGAATTTGCTTAATATGTCAAATAAGTTAATCTAAGGAGTTGTAACTTGTATCATTTTTTTTTTTTTTTTTTTTTTTTCAACGGCCAGTGGTCTAGCAATAACAACCTTTTACTTCCCAAAGGGAGGCTAGAGATTCAAGTCTCGAAAGAGACGTGTGTGTGAGTACCAACTAGGAAAAAATAAATAAATAAATAATCAGTTTTTGCAAAAGTTAAAGGTTATTCTTTATGCTTCGTTTGGTTGGAGGGATGGAAAAATGGATGGAACGGAGAGGGGGAGGGATGGATGAGGCATCACTAGGGAAGGGAAGGTGTCTCCCTCATTTTTTGTTTGGTTGGATGGAATGGATGGTAGAAAGGATGGATGTGGTGACACTTTTTTTATTTTTATTTTTGGGTTGGAAGGAAGGGAAAGAGAGTTTTATATTGTTTTTACTAAGATACTCTAATTATAAAAAATTATAAAAATATATATATATCCATTCTAAATTATGCAACAAAAAGGTTAAAAATTGAATTTAAAACTAGTTGGTTATTATCCTGCTTTCTCTCTCCTCTTCCCCCAAATTTGGGCGGATAGAAAATTACAAAGCAAGGGGGGATCCCTCTTTTCCCTTCCTTTCAACCAAACACAAAAAACTTATTTTATTCCCCCTCTCATCCATCCATCCTCAATCCTTCCCTCCAACCAAACATAGCATTAAGGAAGAAAATTCCCTTTCATTCCCCATCCCCCCAAATCAAAAGACAAATCTTTTGACCATATTTTTCATCTTTGTTACTCTATCAACAAATCTTTTACATCCTTTACTGAAGCAGACCAGCCTACCTCTGATTTTATTGACTATTCTGCATCACATTTACTGTCAAATACATCCCAGGCAAGACTACCCACTGAAGAATTAAAGAACAAAAATCTCGTTAACTTGAAGTTTCATATTAGCTACGAGTGTCGGTAATGATGTTGAAGAAGCGGTAACAGAATATTCATTTTACTCCACGGTAATGATGAATATAAATTATTCATAGTGGTAATCCAGGCATGTCTCCATGTCAGAAGATTTAAGGATTACACATACCAAACACCTAAACACACTTGCATTCCAGCATGCTTCGTTGAGTCAGTCCAACCATAAGCCAGCCTTCTTTAGCCACCTAAGGTCATTGGGACCGACTCCCATTAACCTGACCAGCCATTCCTTCAATTCCTAAATGCAACACCAGTATATAGTGAATTCATAACACATCACAATGGTTCTCTAATTCTCCATACATGCATATAAAAGGCTGGAAGCACCATCTGCTGCATCAAAACCTTGCAACACATTTACATCATCTCTGGTATCCTTCCAACAATTCTATCTAGCGGATAGTCCTTCAACACCTCCTTTCAAACTAGAGAACGTAAGCACAAAAAATTAACTAATGTCTTTTATGTAGCCAAAATACAGTTGCCAGAGAGGAAGCAGGAGCGGAAAATCAATAACGAAAACAGAAACTTAAAATGAGGAGCTTCGGAAACACTTCCGCAGTACTACCAAAATTTTCTAGAAGTTTCATTGCTGCCTACAGAAAGGGTAACGGTAAACGGGGTTGTTGCCTCAAATCAAGTTTCATGCACATGATCTAACTACAGATGAACAGAGAAGCCCACCACTTTGTATCATATTTGTCAAAGAGGTGGGTCACCGATAACTCAACTAAGAAAAGACTGCATATCTAGTAATAGCGCACCATAATTTTTCATCCACTAATAGCTCACAGCCTCACATTAATTAATTCGTCCAGATACCCTACATCAGACCTACTTCTCCAAATGGGGAATGCTAAATCTGGACTGTTGAGTAAATAATAAAATAAATCATTTTCAGGACATTGCTAACTAAATTAACAGTTTTGTCTCCATGATATGAACCATGGCACCATAATTACTTCATAAACATATCAATTAATGGTAATAATACATAAAGTTATTAAAAGTGTGATCAATTACAAAAATTGAAATTTTTATAATTTGTTCACCTTCCTTAAATATTCAATAAATCTAGAGAAATGTAGGGCCTGTATGGCTCAATTTTAGGGGAATAGTTTTCTACTCTGCAAGAACTAGAAAAACATAGAATAAAAAAATAAAAAATAAATAAAAGTTCGAAAAATCATTTGGTTGATAGTTTCCTGAAATACTGTATGTTATCCTGAAAATACTAACCACTCAATTTGCTATTTATGCAGCTATGAAAAGAATAACCAAACTCAATTCTGACAACTCTCTCTTTTGGGATTTTCTTCTGTTAAGAGGTGTTATCAGCCATCTACTCAAAGCTTCAAATGTAAGAGAGGGTGCAACTTTAATATTTAAATCCTTCAACACAACTTCTCACATGTGGCTTTCCTTTGGTCAACGCGTGTTCCAATTTCAATTATCAAGGTGTCGGTGAGGTTTCAACACAGGACCTCGAGTGCTCTAATACCATGTTAACAACCATCTACTCTAAAATCTTAAGCTGTTTAGAGAGGTTGTAACTTTAATATTTATATTGTTTAACATGAAGTAATCACATTTCTCAAGCTACGAACCCGTCATCACCATTAAATACAAATTGTGAATCAAAAACCCAACGTATAACCTCCCTTCTCCGAATCAGCTATAACATGTCATTTCTCTAGGTGTAGTATACTCAAATACATGTTTTTGGCTCCTGTTTCTAGAAAGAACTGTTCTGTGCTTCAAGCATTTCCATGCAACCCTAAACTTCAAAATAGTCATATATTAATATCACACTCCAAAAACAAATTGTTGAACAACGATTCCAACCTATTTGCTGCCTAAAAGAGAGTATTAGAACTATACCATTACATTGTTGCTCAACAATGAAGGGAAAAACTGAAAATAACCCTAAAGCATACAGATAGCTTTTTTTCTATTTTATCAGCAAAATAAAAAGGAGCACTGACAGTCTGACAGTAACAGTTCATAAAGAAAAGAAATTAAGTTCAAATAACCACTTGGAAGCCCTTGTACCAAGAACATACTTACCACAAAAGACACCTCCATTAGGTAGCATACACCCATTTCAATCAAGTCCTTCAAACGGCCAGGAGTTGCAATAACAATATCCTGAGAGAGAGAGAGAGAGAGAGAGTATTACATGTGCGATAAAGGTAACCACCTAAACTAAAGCAAAACCAAAATGTATGAAATACACATTATACACATATTAAGACACTTTATAAATGGAAGGAAGTACAAATCTATTGCATTGCAAAACACGCAGGAATTACTCGTCTCTATAGATTGTAAAGAAAGAGAATTCGAACAGTCCAAAGTTCCAAACAGACATGGTAACAAGCAGTATATGTACTGTTAAAAACACTATTTGTAATTCAGAAGGTAGAGTTTGATCTTAATCTTCCACAGAAGTTGCATATTGCACCAAATTACCAAGGATATAGTGAAAAGGAATGTGATTTGCATAACCATCAAGGTCAACAGCAGGATAGTATTATAGATCAGTAAAAGTAAACTTACAACACCAGATTTTAGAGAAGATATCTGTGGTGCTTTAGAAGTTCCTCCATATATACAAACTGACTTCACGCCACAATGTTTTCCAGCATCACATAGGACATCTGAAATCTGCGACCAGTATTTAGTGTCACCATTAGGCACCTCTCTCAGTAATAAATTTTGAATTTACCAATAAGCAAAATTAGCAAACACAGCTCTCAGAGTTTTAGGGGTCTCTGTCAGGTATCAAATACTCCACACCAAAAACTGAATTATGACTCATATCTAATGACAAGTCAAATAAATATGCATTAGGTCCTGATTTGTGAATGATGTGGGAACGGCTGGAAATTCAAATTATGGACATATGTAGCAAATTCATAAATTTTACTACTCAAAACAACTAGTCGTCACATATCAGCACGAAAATCATGAACAAGTTGAACAAAAAAATCAAAAAATTGAAACAAACACAAACTTGGAGGCGAAGGAATATGACCAAGGGACTAGCATGGGTAAATATATATTTTGGTCAATCTAGAAAGAACAGTTACTGGTAGACTACCTGATCAAACTAGTACAAGCATACTCCATTATAAAAAAATAAAAAATAATTAGTATAAGCAAACTCCATTAGGTCATCAATCCGAGTCATTCCATAGGGTTGAGGATGGGGTTTAGGTTGAAATTTCATTCTAGCAAACACCCGAATTTGAAACTGTGATTATAAAACTTCCTCCGTCAATACTCATTTTATAGAACTGTATCTCCACATTTGAGACATGTGCAAAATATGTTATAAACATCTAGTCATCTTTTCCAATAAGGGTAGATAGCATGCACATTGTGTCATTATTGCAAGTCTCTTCCTTCATCTGAATTTTCATGCATTTTTCAACCAGGTCATCTAGTACTCAAATGGATAACTGCAAATTTCTTAGTAGGATTTTGACCTAGACTTTTCCTAGGGTTGGTGTCTTGCACCTGATGGCCTTGAGATTGTATGGGTTTGCAAAGAAGTCCACGATGGGAGTATATTGGCTTCAAAGGATGATGATAACTAACACTGTCAACAAGATGTTTTCCCAAACATGTGTGCAAACTTCTCATAAAGTTGGTGTATTGAATCATTTATGACACCCATGAATGTTCTGTTGTTTCGGTTTTCAGTTCCATTGTAAATTTGGACTTGGACATGTCTCATATGATGGCCTAATGGAATCGGTGGGTATTAAAATGGTTAAGAACAACATGCCAATATTTGACAAAATTGTGATTTACCACAATGAAAAAGCAAGGATATACAACGCAATGAAAGTGACTGGCCCAAGATTCAAGCACTGGTTGCAGGTGTTTAGCTGCAAAATTCAAAATGAAAATAGAAAGTAAAAAATAAAAACGGGTGTGGTGATAGCGGAGACAAAGCATGATAGGTAATGAAAAGAAGTAAGGATTAAACGAAGCAAATAAATGGTACAGTGACTAAGTGCATCAATTAGGACCTTCTGCAAATTTCATTACAATTTTTGAGTGAAGTGCATGTACCTTCACCAAAGTCCAAAGCATTAATTACATTTTTTTTTTTTTTTTTGGTTTTGGGGGGGGTGGCCGCGAGCTGAGTGAGGAGTAAGAGTGTGAACAATGAGAGAGTGCTTGGACCTTTTGCTCTCATATACTCAGTGTTATTAAAGGCTCAAGGCGCTAAAGGTCCTTTTGAGCCTAGGCACGCGCCTGAGTCATGTGAGTCGCACAATTGAAATTCTAAATTACCGTAAAAGCACTCATATCTCATAAGTCATATCAATATAAAAAAATTAAATCCATCAACCCTATAAGCATTCTAGAACCATAAAACAGAGCACAAATTTGTTTTCTTGAAAGGCAAAACAGAATTTGTTTTTTTCAATGGAAAACAGAGCAC
>JAOTQH010282271.1:0-10141 GCA_025631255.1 Cornus kousa
AGTTGTTTATTTTTCAGTATTGGATTTTTATTAGGGGTCCACTAGATGGATTCCCGAGTTGTAATAGAAATGGAGAAATTGGATGTATCAGAATAGTTTCTTATTTATGAAATTTTATTCTGAGAATTAAGTTTTGGTTTATCATTTTAGTTTTCTTTTCAGCAATTTTATTTATTCTTGTTTATCTTAATTGTATTCTGTGTTCGTTAATTGCTAATTGGTTTGATATCCTTAGGTAATAAGGCATGGGCTTGGCCAACTCGCATCCGGAGATCTGGGGCTATCACACAAATCCTTTCAAATTCAAATAAATTTAATTTTTAAAAATAACAAATTAGTGACTAATTTAAACCTTTCCTTAGTCGATCCTAATTTCATAATATAAATTGAAATCCTTTCAATTTCTAACCCTTGTAAAATTCAAATTTTAAAATAAATTTAAATAAAATAAAAAAATTAGTGACTAATTTAAACCTATCCTCAATCGACCCAAAATTGATAAAATCAGAAATTTAATTCCTTTCAATTCCTAATCTTTGTAAAATTTAATTTCTAAAATAAATTTAATTTTTAAAATAAAAAATGGAAAATGATGTTTACGCCGGTGGATTTGGCTGATTTACTTAAGCAGAATCTTAGGTGACAGCCCAATTGGCAAAAATAATTCACATGGCGATCCATTCATCTTTCGTCTCTCTCTTTAACCTCTCAGTCCAGACAATGACGTACATGCAGGTATAAGCAACGGTGGCCGTCGTTGGCCAGAATGCCATATTTGAACTCAGGGGTGTCAAAGATCAATCGATGATAGTGTCAGCAACAGAACTCCGATCAATTGATGGTGGTGTGGCGCCAGAGGTTTGTTCGGTGACGTAATCATATCCTTTGAGTGAAAATCGAATCTCTCTATCTCTTCCAAAGTATTAATTTCATTGTGACTGGAGTACGTGAGGTCGATGCCAACGAAAAGCAAGGACTGATTGGCGGTAATCATCGAAGAGGTTAAGTGTGGTTGCCGGTGTGTAAATCAGATCTCTCTATCTCTTCCAAAGTATTAATTTTGTTGTGGCTGGAGCACGTGAGGTTAATGCCGACGAGAAGCAAGGATTGATTGGCGGTAATCATTGAAGAGGTCAGGTGTTGTTGCCGGTGTGTAAATCAGATTTCTTTATCTCTTCCAAAGTATTAATTTCGTTATGGCTGGAGCACGTGAGGTCGATGCCGAGGAGAAGCAAGGACTGATTGGCGGTAATTATTGAAACTTTAGATTGTCATCGCTGTTCGTTGTTGGGTCGCCGGTGGCTGTTGGGAGTTGTGTTGTCACTGTAAGAAACTGAGGGCCAGCTTAGTTTCTAACTATGGAAACAATTTTCTAAGAATTAAAAACAATAATTGGGTTCTTAGGTGTCAAGGAAGCTCCCCTAATGTTTCCAAATCCTGTGCACGCTGGGGTGGTCACTGTGCGAGCGATGAGTCATAATGGGCTCTGGGGCCTTCGCAGTGGTGGTGCAAGTGGGGGGAGGAACACTTATGCTGGAGTGGACGCTGGGGTGCAATGTTGGTGTGCATGTTGGTGTGTACCTCGGGGGTGGGACACCTTCGCGGTGGTGGTGTAAACGAGGCATTTGGCTACCTTAAAAGAGTTATAGTTACTCCCGCCGTTTACCCGCACTTGGTTGAATTTCTTCACTTTGACATTCAGAGCACTGGGCAGAAATCACACTACGTGAGCATCCGTTGGGACCATCGCACCCCGTTACCAGGGGAAGTGCTCGCCGGTCCTCTCACGGGGGATGCAGTCGTTTCCCTTTAAAAATAACGAACCCTGGCGTGAACTGCGCCAAGGAATATGAACAAAAGAGCGAGGGTGGCGGTTGGGAGTTGTGTTGGGAGTTGAGTGAGCGGTTGGGAGTTGTGTTGTCACTGTAAGAAACTAAAGGTTTGCTTGATTTGTAATTATGGAAACAGTTTTTCTAAGAACTGAAAATAGAAAATAGTACACAAAACTCAGTTATAAAAATAACAGTTTTGAGAGAACTATAAAATATTGTTATTTGAGAACAGTTTTCTATTTTCTGAATTCATGAGAATTGTTTTCAGAGTTACAAACCAAGTAGACTGTGATTTTGCCGTTGTTGTTTGCATATGTCAGGCTTTATATATTGGTTCTTCGTCTTTTGCCCGGAAGTTGCAGATGGTTGTTGTGATTGTTTGTTTGCCGTCATTGTTTATTTTTTTGGCTGGAAGTTGTAGAGGCGCTTTGTTGTTATCATTTGAACCCCAACCGTTGTTAAAATCAAGTCGCTCCTCGCCATCATTCTCGGCTATCCTCTTCGTCATCAAAAACTTGTTAATGTCTAGGCCTCCTCTAGAATTTTTTCCCCCGAGCAAGAGAACACAGAATCAGATACATTTGTTGAATGACAGAGAACACTAAATTCACTTTCACCTTTTCATTGATAACTAGCCACGGATATGAAATTTTAAGTTCTTATGCATTTATAGAAATCTGGGAGGAAAAATTAAAGAAAATTGTTATCAATAAATAAAATAGAACTTAAAGATCTCAATTTCACACCTGTGTCAAAAAGAAAGAAATTTATACAAAAATTATCCATGGAAAACTACAGCAACGAAAGATGGAACTCACCAATTCTCGACTCCAAGCAGTCCTTCGCTGTGGAAGGTTGCCGAGAGCTTCACCGTACGCCACAGGGATTCTGCCTAGTTAATCGGTTAGATGTTTATGCCTGAGTATCAACCCAAAAAAAATTAGTGATTAATTTAAACCTTTTTCCTAAGTTTATCCTAATTTGATAAAATCAGAAATTTAAATTCTTTCAATTTCTAACCTTCCTAAACTTTAATTCCCAAAATAAATTTAATTTCCAAAAATAAAAAATTAGTGATTAACCTTAGACGCGGGAGTGTTTACTCTGAGTAAAATAACAGTGAGGATAAAATGGTCATTTTGTTCTCTCAATTGACTTGATCAACCGGCAACATTTGATAAAAGACTCCCCAGAAGATTCTGGTTTTTTCAAGGCGTTCTTCTTTTTCATCACTTTCACTTCAGCACATTCATGTCAAATTTTAGTTATTTTATTTTATTTTAATTATGAAGGTTGAAAATGTGAGGCCCACATGAGGTGGCCTTCACAAATTAATTAGCGATTTTATCATAAATTAGAGTGAAGTGAGTTATTTATTTTATTTTTAATTTTTATGAAGTTTGAAAAATGTGAGGCCCACATGAAGTGCCTTCACAACAAATTAATTCGCCATATTATCATAAATGAGAGTTAAATGAGTTAATGTACCTTATATTCCCACGGTTGTATATTAGTAGTCCAAATCAAGCAAAATAAATATTATCTTTATATCATTATTCTTTAAAATTTTCAAATTTATTTATATATATTTTTAAACTTAAAAAAAAATTAATAATTTTAAATTAGACAATGCATTCATTGCATATTCCATTAATAGTAAAGGCCACTTCATAAAGTCCGTATTTTTTCACCCTCTTCAAATAAGATTAAAATATCCTAAAGGTCAATATATAATTTTATAAAATTTAGGAATCTATCAACTTTGTAACTGTTTTACTATATTACAATAATATGATTAAAATAAACTTAGGGAAAAAAAAAATTGAATTAAAATAAAAGAATAATGGTATTGATTAATTTTTATTAAATATTTGATTTTGGTAAAAGTGACGGGAAAGTAATTTGGGGCCTGAGTGATTGTAATTTTTGAATGGACCATTAGTGTGAAATTTGTCCAAACCTAAGAGGGTGTCATTAAAATTAGGAACTTTCTTCTTCTCCCATGCTTTTCTCTTATTTCGCGTAGAAGATAAAGCGATCTAAGATCTTAGCACCCGAACCCCGACCGACTACCCCTAACACTCTGGCGAAGCCACAAAAAGAGGCAAAAAGTCTAGATTAGACTAATAGAGATCCTGGATTACCTTGCCAAGTTTTTGGTAGGCAAATTTCTGGTGTCAAAATGGAATCTCATTCGATTTCTTTGACTGTGAGATCTTGTTAATAAGCTCCGCCCCTATGTTGGGTAACAGAAGGGCGGCAGATGCTGAATCTGTTTTAGAAGTTGGAGACTTTTGCTCGCCGTCCAAAGCGTCGCTTGCCTAGCCCACGCCCATGCCATGGGGGGTTGCTGATTAGGTTTGACCTTGACTATTTCCCTAATTGACTTACTGATGACGGTACCAGACTTGACTGACTTTTAGGCCGGCGAGAGTCTAGAAAAATAGAAGGCTTGTTCTGAGCTGCGGCTCCTCGCCTTGAGTATATCAAGAAAGTAAAGTCCTATCTCCTCTACCTCACAAAAGCTTGAATTATGGGATGATTTTCTGAGTCCATTTTCTTCATTCTCAAAGCGGTTGGTATTGAGGTCAACGCTTCTTCTCTGTTATGAGTTCATTTACTTGCTGTATCTACCTAGCATAACGATTCTAACCATCTCGCTTGCTTAGTGGGGGGCTCCTTTAAATGTGGAGACTCCCTAACGTACACAAAGAGTAACCGATCTATGAATATCATCCTAATTCTATGTTAAATACGGTGTGTGTTCTTGGCAAATATGCATCTACGAAAAGGGGAAACTACCAGGCGTGACGTTAGTTGATAGTGATTTCTTCGATCTGATGGCTTTCCGGCCACACAACCAATCGCTAATGTTGTGAAATGCTTTGATTGACTCGACCATAAGTTGCTACTATCTACAATAGAAGATCCTTTGGGTAACGAGAATAGAGCTTTTATCAATCTAATAGCGAACTTCCTAACAAGAAGAGGACCTAATGGAACTAGAAAACAAGGTAGTCGTCGTCAGGCTGATCTAACTAAAGCGCTTAGCTCATCAAACAAAAAAAGCCAGTTCATCTCAAAAATATCCTTCCATTCCCTCGTATACTACGTCAGCGTGTGTTAAGGAGTGTAATAGATCGGGAAAGTAGCGGGGAACCTTATGAGGGATTGATAATTGCTCAATATGACTTTAAAGAGCCTTATTTACAATGTTCAGACATTGACGTCATTGCCTTGGCTATTATGTGTTTGTTAATTAAATATGCTTATTCTTGTCATTTTGATTATGCCCTCTCTCCCAATAGGAAGAATGCTTACACATACCAGACAACAAAAGGAAGAATCGACCGAAGGGATACTTGACTTATCCAAACTGAACTTCCTAGGTTCGTTTCGCTCTCGAAGTACATGAACTTTCGGATTTTGGCCTCTTCGGCCACTGTTCCTTCAGTTTCTTAGGAGGTAAATTTGACCCCTTATTTGGGTTTTCGGCGACGCTCCACAGTCGCACTGAATGAGCCATCCGTATTGGCCAAACCTACCGCCGAGAATCTGCTGCCTTTTTCTCTTTCTGTGTTCGGGGTAATTGTGGAGTATTCTCGTCGCGCGATCAGATGGCTCAAGAGTCAGAGGCGAACCTGAAAGGACGGAGCTATCCTACATCCAGGAAAAGCAGAAGACCTCGCTAGTAGAATTGTTGCTTCTTCCTTATCTCCGTCAACCAGGAGGGGAGGGAAGGCTCTATAACCAGTTACTAGCGGGGCAGAGCACCCCTTTTACTAATGTTTACTAATGCAAGTTGTCGTCCCTACCACCTGAACATCTATCTTTGTGGGCAGCTACCTAATTCAAGATAAAATCACAAATAAAAATTCAAGTATAGCATTTTCCTAGTTTAATATATATGAAATTGAACAGTGCTACACATTTCGAATTAAAATTTCAGATGTGATCTTGAATATGATGTGGCGATAGTTAAAAAGACATTAATGTTATCTAATTTAATACATATTAATATCATCTATTTATGTTTGGCAGACCCTTTCTATTAAATTTTCAAATAATTAAAACTAAAAGTTACAATTTTTACCTAAATGAACCCTTCTATTAAATCGTTAAATAATTAAAATGAGAAGTTACAATTTTTTTTCCATGAATGAATGACATATTTCTGATGAATATAATGAACCCTAATTATTATTATTATTGTTATTATTATTATTATTTTGTCATTGTCAGGAAACTCACACACACACTACTCACATAGCCACTTTACTCTCTTGGAGACTCAAACCCTCAACATTCACTTTGGAAGGTAGAGGAGATACCACTAGACACAAGATTCTTGATATATGATCAACCCTAATTTACAATATTCACGTAAAAATAATCCGGCTCCCTCCAAAATTTTGAGCAAACCAATCACTTTATTTTTGAAAATCTACATTTATAAAAAAATCCTCTCTAGTTACTCTCTCACGGATTGGTTTAGTGAAGGTAAAAAAATTTGACTTGGTAGTTAAGGGTTGAGATAAATTCATATTTACCAAACTTCTAATATATACATACAAATACAACATATCTATTATGACCTAAAAAGAATAAGAACCCATAAAAATGACCCAGAACAAAAGAAGAACCACGGGAAACTATGCATATATATATATATATATATATATATATTTGCTAATTTTGCTTACCTTGATATCTTTGGCACATATTTTTTATATAAGGAGAGGTGAAAAAATAAAATAAAATAAAACCTTAGCCACCTTTTTTTTTTTGGTTCAATCCTTCTATTTAAAATTTAAGGTTAGAGGGTGCAAGAATTAAAGTTGTTCAATTCGACTAGATCCTACGCAATTACAGTTTAAAATTTCTGATTTGGAAATTTTTTGAGAATAAGTGATTTGGATCTGTTTTTTAGGTAGGGTACGTATACTAACCCTAATAACCAATAATTATATGATTTGTTTTTCCTTGCAATTTTGTTAACCAATAATTATATGATTTGTTTTTCCTTGCAATTTTGTTTGACTAACATGTTATTTATACATATTTTAATTTTTGTTGAGTTGTTTTAAAGTGAGATTATTTTGCATTTCAATTTTACTTTAATCTAAGTTAAAAGGTAATTTTATTTTAATTTTAGTCAAAAGGTAAAGTTAAAGAGTATAACATTATACTCTTTGTAATATATTGTATAAAATGTAACTTATAGAGTGGTATTCGTACATATTGTAAAACAAAAGTAAATTTCTTTTTTTGACTCGCTGACAAGGTTAACGGATATATATATATATTTTCACAAATAATCTAAAGCAATTTTTAGAAAAAAATCACCAATCATATATTCCTAATAGAGTAGTTAATAGTCACAGGCAATTCAATAATTTTTGATTGACTATTTATACCAAATACAACTAAGGAATTGCTCTACTTTCTTATCGGTTGCATAATTGACCAATTAGAAAAGTAAGTCTATCAATTCACTACAACTATTGAGTGCAAGAATCATTTTACGTGAAAGTCTATCAATTCACTGCAACTATTGATTGCAATAATCATTCTCCTTCCTAATATATATATATTACATTTATTTTCTTCTTTCTTCTATTTTTAGTAATTACTTGTTTTTATTTTTCCTTTTCAATCACCTTTCTTTTCTATCTTGTGTAAAAGTAGAGCCCATTAATCCACTCTAAAATTCCTTTCTCCAAAGGATTTAGGTATTCGGTATCCACTTCAAACAACTCTTTTATCTATATAAAGACCATATATAATGACCATGATCGCATACACAACTATAGTATAGTGAAATATAATCAATTCACATAGAGAAAGTCAAGTCTTCTTCGAGAATCATAAATTCAGAGAGAGAAAATATTGGAGTAGTCATGGCTTGCGGAGGAGGCACATGTGACAACCGCGTCTTTGGTGGTGCAACACCGTTATGTACATACAATGATTTTGATTATTATTCTACTGATTCCGATATGTCAGTTATATCTTTGACTCCACCAAATTCAACTTTTAATCTTTATGGGGATTCAAGCAACATATACATTACTGCAAATGGACAAGACTCGCTAGGTCTGATGCAAGTACTTAGGAGGAGGCAAGATCGTAGCACATGGCGCAAGTGTTTTGAGTTTCTAAAAATCTTGGTCTGCGCCTCTTAGAGCCTTTTATCTCACCCTTGTACCACGAGAGTGAACTATTATTCTTTTTTGCATGTTTCAAAACTGAATAAGTAGTTTTTAATTTTTATTTGGTTTTTTCTTTATTGTAGCAGTGTAAATCGTTCAAATGTGTGTAATGGTGTAATGGTATCGAACTCATGAAACATGGTTACAAGGAACCATATTTAGTACTCATAGATAAATAATCATAGAAGGAACTTTTTAAAAATTTGGAGGGCCAATTTTAATTTTCTACACGGAATCACCATCAGTAGCCATACATAGCTAGCATTAATAGAGTTTTGAGAAAAAAAAATTGGACAACCTTAATTTTTCTAGACAAAATCACTATAAATAACTAGCATTAATAGAATTTTGGTTTTAATGTATGGAAAACAGGTAGCATGCAATATCCTCAATACGCTTGTGATATGAAGCCTGTCTATCTTGACAAGTGCACTCAAAGGAGCTGCGACCAGTTTTGCATCGGAAATTCTGAAGGGCAAGTTGCTGGATGTGCCGATAAACATTACTGCATTACTGTTGTTGCATAAAAAGCGAAAGCTCATCGAAAGTTTATTTACTCCAAGTCAGTTAATAATGGCTTTATTTACTGTAAAACATGTAAGAGCATTTGAAGCACATATCAAACAACCTTCAAATTGCAAAAGTTGATGCATTAATTCGTTACGTTACTAGTTCTTAGACAGTCTCTCTTCTTCTGAGAGAGACGAAAATATAGGGTTGATTGTTCATTTTAGTCCCCCCCCCTTTTTTTTTTTTTTTGTTTTTTTGTAAAACAAACACACACACTTTTTTGCCCACGCTAGGGCTCGAACCCTTCTCCTCTTCTTTGAAGATGAGGAGCTTATACCATTAGGCCAAATGCCCTTTGGTGTCCCTCTCTTTGTTTGATTCACTGCATTGGTGGTGGAGAGTCTTGCAACAAAAAATGAAGGGGTATTTAAGGAATAGAGCTTAAATGCTCAGTTACCAACAATTCTTTTGTGGTGTGGTGAGAATATATCTTTTTGCAACTTCATGGTCGCTATATACAACTTTGTTTATTTTGGTTACTAAAATCAACTCTTTAAAAAAAAAATGATAAAATTATCGCTTAGACAGGTGATGTGTAATTACAAAATCCTTTCCAAATTTTGTAATTATAGGATATTTGTGCATTTATAATTGGACCACATCAGCAGTAGTAAGGTTAACCTAGTCACCCATGAGTAAGCAAGTCTTATCTAATAAGTTTAGGACAATGCTTAGCTACTCAACGGTAAGTAGCTTTACCCTACTATGCTCTTATGTGTCCCAATAAAAAAATAACACATCAGCTTTAATAACAAAATCTGCAAAATAATAAAAAATGAAAAAAATAACTAGATCAATTGTTTTAATCGGGTAATCACCCTTTCTCATTTCTTTCTAATCTTCATGGCTTTCCAAACCCACGCCATCCTCTCTGCACTGTTCTTCTTTTTCTCACCTCTACGGGACATCATCAATCAATGAGCAAGTATATTTGATTCATGTTTGGGTTATTTTTCTTTTTCCTCTCGTGCTCCATTAAACATCATCACTCAGAAGGTAAGCAAGAATTTTAAGTTCAACTAGGTCTTCTAGTGGAAGTATGATTTAATTTTTTGCTTTGCACATTTAGGATTTAATGTTTAGAACGGGGCTTTCAGTAATCATTCAATAAGCTAACATGCTCAAAATTTTCACTTTATTCCCTTTATTTATTTTTTTTATTATTTTTGTTTGTTCTAAATTTCTGATCTTGATGGCCCAAGTTGAGTTTTATAAAAGAGAGAAGATTATGTGGGATATTAAATGGTCCAAATATGTCAATTAATAGACAAGCAAGAGCTATAAGTGCAGCCCCCGGGGGCGTTGCAGTGATGGCAAGTGCTTTGGGACGGGTATGCTCTAGCCCGTGTTCGAGTCTTCTCAAGCCTGTTTTTCCTTTCGATGAACTACTGCGCGTGTTGAGGGGCCGGTGCGCATGGCCCGGGTTTGTAGCCTGGGGTGGGCCCGTAAGGACCCTGCCTAGGGGAGTTCCCGGTTCAAAAAAAAAAAAAAAAAAAAAAAAAAAAAAATATAAATAATTGAAAACGG
>JAOTQH010282282.1:0-10140 GCA_025631255.1 Cornus kousa
CAAAAAGGGTGTTCGGATCCTAGCACTCATTATTTTGTGTGTATGGATGTGACATTCTTTGAATCTACTCCTTTCTTTTCTTCACTTGGTCAGTCTCTAGATACTGATTAGTTGCTTCCCCTGCCTATCGTTTCTACTAACTCTACTAGTACATCCCTTGGGCATGTCAAACATAAACCACTTCCAAGTGTATGGTCGACGACCAAAGGAAGCACCACACCAATCGTCTACTCAGTTGAGGCTCCTCCTCATGATGATCTTCCTATTGTCTTACATAAAGGTACTCATTCTTGCAATCATCAACTGATTGAACATGTTCTTTCATTTACTCATTTGTTTTTCTGTTTCCAGTCACTTGTTTGTGCTTTGTCTTCTATTTCGATTTCTCAATCATATCTCCAAGCCTTGTCCTCTCCTGGTTGGAAACATGCTATGCTTGATGAAATGGCAGCACTTCAGCAAAATGACACATGGGACTTGACACATTTACCTCCCAAAAAGCAAACAGCTGATAGCCAATGCCATCAAAAATTATCCCGATGGTACAATTGAAAGGTTAAAGGCTTGCTTAGTAGCTAAAAGATATACTTAGACTTTTGGGGTCGACTATTTTGAAATGTTTTCTCCTGTAGCTCGCCTTTATTCTATATGTGTTCTTTTATAAGCTGTAGCTATTTAGAATTGACTTCTCTACCAACTAGATATTAAATAAATAAATAAATAAAAAAATAAAAAAAAAAAAGGGTCTTCTTAAATGGTAATCTTCAAGAAGAAGTTTACATGGAGCAACCACCAGAATTTGTTGCTCAGAGAGAGTCACACCTTGTGTGTCGGTTAATGAAAGCTATATGTGGGTTGAAATAGTCTCCAAGGGCATGATTTGACAAATTTAGCGTTGTAGTGAGCATATTTGGATTAACAAGAACTACATCAAATCACTATTTTTCTGTGAGACATTGCAAAAGTGGTACTATCATCCTAGCAGTTTATATAGATGATATTGTTGTGACTAGAAGTGATAAAAATGGTACTGATGAACCAAATCATTTTTTGAGCAAGCATTTTTATATGAAAGATTTGGGCCAATTGAGATATTTTTTGGGAATAAAAGTAGCAACATCTTACAAAGGAATTTGCATATCTCAAAGAAAGTATGTATGTGATTTATTAAGTGATACAGGAATGTTAGGAGCAAAATCGAAGATACTCCTATGGATTCAACTATAAAGTTTAGTCTAGATGAGGGAGCACTCCTTGAAGATCTAGGAATATATCGAAGATTTGTTGGAAAATTGATATATTTAACTGTGACGACATCAGACATTACATTTGTTGTGAGAGTGGAAAGTTAATTTATGCATCAACACAAACCACCTCATTTGAATGTGGTATATTGTATTTTAAAATTCTTGAAATAAGCTCCTGGTAAAGGAAAGCCTTTAAGTTCTCAAAGAACATGGACATTGTTCGGTTCATGGATGCTGACTGGGGAGGAAACCAAATGGATAGGAGATTTATGTCTGGATATTGCATGTTTCGAGGAGGTAATTTGGTAACATGGAAAAGTAAGAAGTAAAAGTTGTGGTGAGATCAAGTGCAGAGGCAGGGTATAGAGCAATGGCTCATACAGCTTGCAAAATGATGTGGGTAAAATGTCTTTGAGATGGGTTTTTCGAACAACATGCCTATGAGAATGATTTGTGATAATCAGGTTGCCATGTACATTGCTAGCAATCCGTATCAAAGTAGATTGTCATTTTGTGAGAGGCTTGGTGATGAGTAAAAGGATAGTTACTACTTATGTGAGATCCAAATATCAATTGGATGTCTTTACCAAGGCATTGGGAAAATCTCATCATTCGGAATTATGGTGGGAATGATATACATATATATATATATATGCTCTACCTTGAGGAGGAGTGTTGGGCCATACTGTAAATAAGAAATTCCGTACACACACTAATGTTTAGGGTTCTCTGTAATTGAGAGAATACCCTCAAAATTATCACCCCCTGAACACGATGGGTGGCAAGACAACAAATGGAGAATAAGGATTAAATAGTTCCTTAAAAGGGTAGAGATAGCAGTAAAGCACCACCATAGGAAAAGCTGAGACAAAATTAAGAGGGCCTTCTGCATGCAAAAAGAATAGATAACTGCACTACTAGTTTATAACTTCCACTAGTAGGTACATGGACTAAAATATTGGTTAATATGTCAATAAATCAAATATCAACCATAACAGATAGATGTGGATACCAGAATGTCAAATTCACAAAGAAAACTAAATAATATGTTGGAAGAGTGACGACATTGACTAAGATATACAGATACTCCATACATACTATAATACACTTATGTATTATTTGACTCAAGTTGAAACAATTTTCAGATTTCTTAAGAATAACTATCTGCACAATCACAAGTACATAGCAATTAGCGAATCATAAAAATAAAGTTCATTTAGCAGACAGAATGAAGCATACACTGTCCGGTTGCAAACTAACGTGTAATCGGAGAATTGAAATGGCCATCATAATCGAGGTAAACAACATAACCAGTTACTCATATGTATATCTTAAAGACAATGAAATAAACATTAGTTTATACATATTAAGAAAGACTCACGACCTGCAGACGTTTGCCAATAGCAATAAATGGCTGCACATCACCACGTGTACCAACAATAAGCATCACTATTTGTAGTGGCGGGATATAATGAGGTTCTGTTGAGCACAAAGTATCATCATCAACTTCATTACAAATATTTTCAGATCCAACGCCAAGATCTTGGGGTCTGACATCTCCTGAAACTTCAAATTCCACTTCCACGGTTCCATCATCTTTCACTGTAGCTAGTCTGTTCAACAATTTGAGCTGCAGTGTTTTAAATGTTTAAATGAAATCCCAGGCATGTAAGCATATATAAGGGTAAATATGGAGCGTCATGCGTACAGAATCACAAAATTTAAATCAAAACACTAAATATATTAAATGATTTAAAAGTTGTTTTTTTTTTTTTTTGGGTAGGGGTGGGGGAAGGTTTAAAAAAGATATTATTTTATGTAGGGATTGTAACTTGTCAGAACACTTGCTGAAACTTGTTGAACAAACACAAACAAAAAACTGCATGTCCACTAATTGTTTAGGGGTTACTCATTAACTTGGAGCAAAATGAGGATAACTTAAAAAGTTCACAGCAAACTAGTATCATGAGAAGACATCTCAAACCCAACTATACAAAAAGTATAAGAGATGCGGCAATCAAATATACAAAGAAGCATTTATATAGAATCAACTGGGTTGCATGGAGCATTGTACATGATGTCCAAAAGAATGCAGTTAAGGAAGCCAATATGTGATTTCATCAATAAAGTGCTGATATAGAGTATGCATGAATTTACTTATGTATTCCTATATAATGAGAAATATAAAATAAGGGAGAGAATCTCAATCATCGTCATCGTCATCATTCATCACCCTTGCCTTATTCCCGTAAGAACGGGGTCGGCCACAAGAATTCTCTTTCTCCATTATTTTCTATTAGTCGCCATTTCACCTAATATGATAACTTTTTTAACATCGTTTGTAATAACTTCATCCCACGTCGTTTTAGGTTTCCCTTTCCGCCTCTTGCCTTCTATAGATACTAATTTACCTCTTCTTACCAACGCATTTATAAGTCTCTGTTGTATGTGTCCAAACCACCTAACTCTACTCTCTCTTACTTTCTCGTGATAGGTGTCACTCCTAATTTTCCTCATGCACTTCCATTAGTGACCCTATCTCTTCTAGTCACTCCCACCATCCATCTTAGCATTCGCATATTCACAACATGAATGCATTGTTCTTATTTCTGTTTTACAACACTCCTCTCCATATAGCATAGTTGATCTAATAACGGTCCCAATAAGATTACAAATAGGAAATGAGGACGAAGATTATAAACTAACAACAAACACCATCTCCAAAAAAGAATTCACTCCTATTGTTATGCTTGGCCAATGCTCTTAAACCTTCAAATTCTTCCAAAACCACAAGAAAAATAGCCAAATGTATTCAAACTTCCTCTACATGTTACACAATGTAAAGTAGATATAGACCTGGGATCTTCATAATCTGTGTACCTGATCCATTTCACCAAATTAGTGCATAATGAAGCAGAAGTGCACCCTTTTAGCCATTAAGATGGAAGAGGAAGTTCTGTGGAAACGAACATGTTTGACTGGTCCATCCTCTGCTAATGAAAACATCAACTGTCAACATTTTGTCCAATCCTTTCTATGAACCCTAGTTGACCAATCTGCTTATTCATGAATGAGATTTTACCTAATTCTCAATTCAGGAGAGAGGCAAGGAATTTGAGGTCAGCTTGATTGCTTGACTATATATTTGCACCCTATTTCCAGTTAGCCAACAATATTCTCGCAAGTTCAAATGGATAAGTGGAGTGCTCAATCCTCTCCTCACTCTCTTGATCAAACAGTTCAAGAGTTGATTGATTTAGCCTCCTATCTATGGGGCAACCAACATCAAAATTTCATCAAGCAGATATATTAGAGGGAGAAGAGAAATGAAGCATCCCTTCAACCATTCATCAATTTCACTTCATGTTTCGCAACCAGATCTATTTATGTAATTTGGTTTACCCACATGCATGTTACCAACTTACCACAAATCCTTCACTGGATTCAAAGACACTAAGATCAGATGTATACCAGACTTATGTTTACCACCCTGAACTGGAGTTTGGAGAATAAACGATATACCAGAAACTATTTTAGTTAAGAATGTCATTTAGTCTTGTAAAACAAAAAATGACTACTATGACATGGAGCAACATGTGCAAGCTGAAGGATAGAAGAATAAGTAATCAAATGGTACAAAAAGTACATTGTGATGAATTGTACCTTATCCTGGACCGAAATTTTGTCGTTGAAAATTTGTGCTGCCTCTTCAGGAAGTATATTATTATGTCTATGTCTCTCAGTTTTTGATCTTTCCAACTTAATCAGGCTTGAAGGCGGCTCTAACTTGTCAGAATCCAGTATCCTCACTGGTAAAGTACTGACTCTAGGAAGATTACTACCACCAATCCCTGCCATGTTAATTACAATTGATTAGAGATTGAAACAATTAGGGAAGCTTTAAAATAACACTAGTATAGTTCAAAAACCTGACCAATAATTCTTTTATGAGAACCCATTTTGAGTTAGATTAGTACCCAAACCAATTCTAACAACAATAAAATCTGGTCAATAAACAAAACCGATCCTGTATATCTCTCTGCCAATGCTAATTACAAAATAAAGAATTAGCATGTCTTCATCTCCACTGAATCAGTACATCAAAGCATGCAAACAATATGATATATATTCAACAACCACTATATAGGATAAAACATTTTTAATTCCCTATCTAGTTGCTGAGACACATAAAAAAGATAACTCAGATTTTGGAATAAATAATTCCATTGCATTCTGTTTGGCTGGCAAGAAACTTTCGAAAACAACAGAAAATAAGAAATTAAATATAAACTTTTCAAATAATTTGGTTGCCAAACTTAAGAATGAGCAAGTTGGAACTCTGTGTATTAAGAGATGAAGAACGGAGTGGGAGTAAATGAGGTGAGGTAGCCAAGGAGCACTGATAGTCTTGGAGGTAAGCAGGGGGATTATGAGGGCGGGTGGACTGACGAATTGGAAGTGGAATAGTGACAGGAGGTACTGGGTTGGCTAATGGAGGGCTGGAATTGGTTGGTGGTATGGGATTGGGAGTTGGTGTAGTAGTAATGGGGTTGGTAGGTGAGTTAGTGGCAGGAAGAGGGAGAACGGGAATGGATGAATTATTCTGCTGATGCTCAAATGGGAACATAGTCTCCAGAAATGTAACATCCCGACTAGTAAAGACTTTGTGTGTTTCAAGATCATAAACTCGGTACCCTCGTTGAGCGAAAGGGTAACCAATGAAGATACATTTAAGGGCATGAGGAGAAAATTTATTTTTATGAGGAGACAAATTATGAGCATAACATAAACAACCAAAGACCCGTAAGTGATCTACGATGGTAGAGAGGTGAGAAGTAATTCATGAGGGGTTTTGCCTTACAACAAAGGAGTAGGCATGCGGTTAATGAGGTAGGCAGCGGCTAGAACACATTCACCCCAAAATTTAATGGGGAGGTGGGCTTGGAATCGAAGAGCACGTCCAACGTCAAGAATGTGTCTGTGTTTCCGTTCAGCCACACCGTTATGTTGAGGAGTTGCAACACAAGTTTGATGGTGAACAAGACCTTTTTCATTAAAAAATGAATGCATGGATAAGAACTCAAGACCATTATCACTTCAAATTTTCTTTATATTACTTGAGTGTTAATTATGGCAAAAAAATTCTTTAGCAAAGGTTGGGTCTCAGATTTATGCTTCATCAGGAAGAGCCATGTACAACGAGAATGATCATCAACAATGGTTAAAAAATAACGAGCACCGGTTAAGGAAGGAACATAAAAATCACCCCAAATGTCAACATGAATTAACTCAAATGGTTCACTACAACGGTGATTATTACTAGGAAAAGGTAACCGTGTGTGCTTAGAAATGGAGCAAACATGACAAAGTGAATTTGAACAAGTAGAAAACCACTAATGGCCTTCGACAAGTAAGAAAGACGAGATGCAGAAAGATGCCCTAACCGATAGTGCCATAAATCAAAAGGATGTTGGTGAGTAGCCAGGATGGTAGGAAATGAAGTGGGATGATAATAGTAGAGACCGCCATGTTCTTTAATCAGTCCAATCATCTGTTTCGTGGAAAGATCCTGAAAAATACAGAAGGATGGAAAGAATGTGACAGAACAATTCAAAGACTTGGTGAGTTTACTGACCGATAAAAGGTTAAAAGTAAATTCTGGCACACAAAGAACATTGTCAAGATGAACTCTGTCAGACAAAGATATTTTCCCAGTAGTATGTGAAATGTGTGCAGAAGTACCATTAGGAAGACGAACAGGTGGAGTAATGGAAATAGGCTTTACATGAGACGTGATGTTAATGGAAGGAGAGATATGACCAGAAGCACCAGTATCAATAATCCAAGAATGATTTTGGTTACCTGTGAAGTTCATGGTGGTTGATGCCGAGGCAGAATCAAGCTGAGTGGATGGAGGAACATGAAGTTCTCTCTGTTTTTCTTCTCGAAGAAGTAGAGAATAGAGTTTGCTCAAAGAGGGTAATGAATGCATGGCCAAAATTTGACTATTTTGGCAGAGTCAGCATATATAACACTATTTGTAATGTCAGGAGAAATAGAATTCAGCAACCAAGATAGTACCATATTATTGCAACGCTCCCATTCATCAAAGTGGCACGAACAAAGCCCAATTTATTTTTTGCTGATAAAGCCATTTTCATGGCACTGTGCCAGGTGGAGTAGTTATCTCCAGTGAGTAGTTGTGACACCAAAATGACACCAAGATTATCAGATGGATGCAAATAATATGGAGAAGTAGAATCGAGTCCAGTTGAAACTGAAGATGTAGAATCGGTGGCCTTTTTTTATTTTTTTTTTATTTTTTTAAAAAGAGTCTGTACTCACTGCCGAGAGTTCAAGATCTGAACACAAAAAAAATAAATAAATAAAGGAAAGAATGATCTGAACAACAGTTTCTCACTGTCGAGAGTTCAAGATCTGTTCTCTGCAAAACATAAAGAAAACAAAAGAAGAAAAAGGGGACCAAATGAAATAAACAAGGTATGATTCTAGCCGCTCTGATACCATGATAAATTTGATAACAAGAACAGAATAAGAAACAATTGAGATCCGAATGGAACAACGTTAAATTACAGAATCATTTCATTGATCTGTTATATCTAATGAACTCCTTTACAAATGTATATGTAGAGAAAAAAGCAAATGGAATAAAGTAAAAGAAGAAAGGCAAAAGGAAAAGAAGAGAAAGGCATTCCCATTATATATGCTTTCTAAAAGTACAAATGAATTTCTTCCCGGATGGGGCTAAGGGATCAAATCGAAAATCGGCGGGCTGGTTCGGCAGTGGACGACTCGGCGGCGGCTCAGATGAAGCGACGACAGTGGGGACGAGCTCGGATGGTGGACAGGACCGGCGAGCAAGGTGGGCTGAACGGCGATGGGCTGGTTGTGCTTCAGTGCGGCCAAACAACGACCCATCAACGTGCTTCCGTACGGCGACACCACAAGCGTCCTCAACCCACCTCCGTGAAACCCAGTTCAAGACGGCCATGGACTTCCCGGACATTTCATTCCCACCGAACAGTACTGCCACCAGCGGACTAATCGAAGAGAGGTGCAGGCAGTGATCAGTTAAGAGTGATTTTGTAAATTTGTATTGATCAATGAGGTTAAAAATGTCATTTCAAGTATTGAAAAGCTAAAATGACCTTCTACCGATTTGTTCATGCGAACACCATCATCTGCTTAATGGCAAGAGGAATTTGCTACATAAGGCTGGCTCCACAAAAGAATTTGCATCATCTACCCTCTTGGAGTCACCTCCACACTCCACAAGAGTGTGGAGGCTCCACCCTTCAATGGAGGTGGTAATTGAAATATTAAAACTTAAAAGGAATGTAAGTAAATATAGGCAAACATATAGGTAGAATTAACCCAAAAATATATAGAGAGTAGGGGTTGGAGTCCAAGTGAAATCGGGAGCGCAAAAAATAGGGATAATAAAAGTGAAAGTATTTACAGAGCATGAGAACAAGGGCGCAATCTCCACAATGCAACACCCCGGCGAAAATAATTATATGACTTAATATGTAAACCTAAGAGTAGGTTATAGACTATAGAGTAAAGGCTTGTTTGGCCTGAAGTCCAAAAGGACACACAATTTGGTGATGATTATTAATGGGCTAAGAGTGTTTGTTAATTTGTTCTTGACAAGGACCCTGATCTCACATGAGCTCGTCTCATCACTTAAGTCACTATAATTTAGAAGTAATCCTATGTGGTGAGCTTTTAATTAGTAGCACTCAATGTCAACAATGGAGTATTATCTAGTGTAGAGATTCCTTAATTTAATTAAGTTAATTTGATGGTTCCAATCATTAATCAATAAAATCAATATTATGCTTCTGGTATATAATTTAAACTTCTAAGTAACCCATCACGTTTTTCCAATTATGTTTACATATAATTAAAAATAATAATAATGCTCTTAGGAGGTTCTTCTCATGGGAAAGTTACGAACTCTCTTATCTTTATTTTATTTTTAATTAATTGGTTTGACTTTTTATACATCTCAAAAAACAGTTTCATCTAATGATTAAAGAAAAAGAGCTTATAACTCTTTTTTGTGAGAGGGTCCTCTTAAGAGTATTGCGCTTTAAAATATATATATATATATATGCTAGAAGAATCAACGTGCAATGCACGTGATGAAAAATGTTTATAAATTTATTTTTTTATTTTTTGAATTATTCTTTCTTGTTTCAATGATCTTTATGATTTAAAATTTTCATCTATAATATATAATTTAATTAAAAACATATCTATTTCTAAAGGGTTATCTTCAAATTGAAACATCATTTTTTTCCTAAATTGAAACATCTATTGTGTTGAAATCTTTCTTCTTCTTTCTTCATGCATATAAAGAGAGATGATGTGAAAATTGGGTGAGCCAAGTCTTTTGGAATTAATCAATAAAAAAAATAATAAATAAAAATCCAATTGAAAAAGATGTGACTTTTTATGAGTCACATTTTTTGGAATTAATAAAAGAATAAAAAATTAAAGATACATACATATATATATATATATATAGAAATTATATTAAGAAAGAAATTATATTGAGAAAACATATATATCCGTTCTGCAAATACAATGATGTAAGGTTTCTGGAATAAATCAGTAATAAAAATCCAAAAATCTAAAATACGGAATATAAAAATAAAAACGCTATTTACTTATCAAAATAAATTTTTTTTAAAAAATAGTATTTGACATTTTGGTACATTATTAGTATCTACAAAACTCAACATAACCCAAAAAAAAAGTATGAGTATTACTCAGTTATAAAAATATATAATTAAAAACACTATTTAACATTTTGGTACATGATTAGTACTTACAGAACTCAACATAACAAAATTTTATTTTAAAA
>JAOTQH010282303.1:0-10140 GCA_025631255.1 Cornus kousa
CCTCCTAAGGTTATCCTGAGTCAAAATCTTCCCCAAGACGGAAGTCCACACAAAGAAGGCCATTTTGAGAGGAGACTTCGAACGCCAAATAGCCTTCCACGGGAAGGGTGATCCCGTAACATCCGAAAGACACCTATAGAAAGACCGAACATCAAAGCGACCCAAAGAGGAAGGACCCATACACAAAAGTCAGAAACCTCCCCCACAATGTCTTGGCAATAAAGCAACTCCAAAAAACCAATGGCATCCTCAACCTCCCAATCTTGGAAATGCCTCAAAAAACGAACATCCCAAACAATAGCAGAAGGCCCCAATTTTTTTTTTCCTATACCTCCATAATTTTTTTTATTTCCTTATTTGACCCCCCAACCAATAGGAGAGATTTAATAGTGGGCCCAAATAATTAACTCATATTTTCTATCCTTAGCTAAACCTTATTCTTTCCGTCCTCCCCTTATTCCAAATTTTTTTCCACCTCTATCATCACACCAGTTGTATTAATTATCGAGTATATATCAAATTATCTATTGGACTGGTTCTATTATATATTGAAAAAAAAACAAACAAAAACAAACAAAAACTGTAGCAAAGCTTGAATACAAGAATCTAATTAGTAACTTTGCATCTCAAAAAGCAAGAAGGATGATTTTTAAATAAACATAAATAATTATTATTTTATATTAATATATTACTGTTCGCACCAAAACTTGGCAGCCATCTCAACGATGACGTGGACCAGTGAGGAGCTAACAAGTCTCAATTATGTCTTAAAGGAAGTTGGCCAATTGAGAAACAAAAGGAGAAAATTTAGGAACTCAGCCACCTTATCCAATAAGGTTGTTGCTGAAATTTGGGAATTGATATTTAAGTTAATTCAAATACATTATTCCAACTGGTTACAAGAGATTTAATTGGAATAAGATTCCTATTAAATAGGAATTTCGTTGCAAAGGGAAAAGGAATTCCAGAAGGAAAAGGCAGTCATGTGAGTGTATATGGGCTAAAGCTATCGATGGCTGATAGGCCATTTAAAGGAAATTCAGTTGAAAGGAAATTGCTAGAAATTGGCAACTATTCAGCAATATTTTAGCAACTCACATTTGACTAGATAGAAGAGAGAGGTCTCGGCAAGAATTTCTCTACTGAAGCAAAAGGCAAAGCAAGACATCACTACTGGAATGCGACCTATTTTAAGCAATAAAGTGAAGAAAATCAAGGAAAAGAAAGATTTCAGCAAGGACTTTCCTATTGAAACAGAAAGTATGGATATTGAAGGCAAAATATATTAGATTTGACTTGGTTTGAATTATAAAGGAAGCAAACCAAGGAGAAGGAGATTTTATAGCCATTAATTAGGAAAATAAGTTGAGAGAAACTTCTATAAATAGAAGTATTGTATTCCATTCTAATTTGTCTAGCACCAACCAAACAACATGCATTTCAATTGACTCTACGTCATTTTTATCAATTTAGTTATTTTAATTTAATGGCAATTGATTAAATTCTTGCTATTTATTTCAATTTAGCTATTTACTTTCCATGCAATTTCCTTTATACCAGTTTTAATTATGCAATTTTAGTTAGGTTTTCAATTCAATGGCGATTGATTAAATTCTTGCCATTGAATAGTAGTGGCAATTGATTAAATTCTTGTCATTACATTGTTGGTGGCAATTGATTAAATTCTTGCCATCACATTTCAGTGGCGATCGGTTAAATTCTTGCCATTGTATTTGGCTAATGGCGATTGATTAAGTTCTTGCTATCACGTTTAGCCGGCGATCGATTAAATTCTTACTGCTCATTTTCCTTCGGCCACTGCATTTAAATATTCTTCAGCCATTGTATTCTTTTAACACTCTATAAAAGTCCTTACTACAAACAAGGCAGAAAAGAACCTTGCTAGGAATTCTTACTAGTCTCTCTCCCACACAATCGCCTGAGAGTCAGCCATCGAAAAAAATGATAGTGTGGTGTTCAATTATCATATATTTTGGGTATTTTGTACAAATACTCTCGCACGCCCGTGAACAGTTCATCGACCGGCATTGGAGTGAAAACCGCACGAACATGGTTTGGCATGCCCGGTGGGACCACTACTATAGTGTGTTAAGAGAAGCAAAAATGCCACGGCTCACAAAAAATTCTAAGGCCGTGGCTACTGATGAAGATTTATTGGTGTCTTACCATTATTGATATAATTGTTGGATAAAACAGGAATGTAAAATAGAAATACGTTGCTTTCACAAGAAAATTTTATTTTCACATGTTTTGGAAAGAAACGTTTTGGGGAAAGTAACAGGTAGCGAGAATTCAAATTTTGCATAACGTTTCTATTTTCATTCTATCGATACTTTGATATGATACTCTGTAATCAAACAGAGCCCTATGTTTTGTGAGGAAGGGTTTTGGGAGAAAATAGGCGAGTATGAAAACAAAATTTTTCATTACGATTTTTATTTTTTATTTTTTTCCTATCTATTCAAACTCCAAAAAAAGTTAAGAACTTTCTCGAAATCTTCAACCAATTATTTAAAAAGATGAAATTGAGTTGTGAAATCGATTCAAATTTATATATGAGAAAGATTGAAAAATTTTCAACTCAAAATTTTCAACAAGTTCATATTTAATTGGCAACAACATATAATCAAATCTCTTTAAAAAATTAGTATTGCCATCAGTTTCCTCATCTTCATCTCAATTTTTATTTTATTTTTCTCTTAAACTTATAATTAAATGTAACTACCTAAAAATATATTATGAAATCTTATTTTATAAATAAAATGTAAAGAATTGTATCATTAAATTTAATAATCAATCATTTTACTATTTCCTTGGTAAAAATAGACATCATCAAATACAAATTTATTTTTTTATTTTTTGTATTTGAAATATCATAAAGATAATTTTGGTATGTTCAATCACTTTCTTTTTTTTTTTCTTTTTTTTTTCTTATTTATTTTTATATAACCAAACGAAGCCTAATAATTAACGCTTCATTTAGAATAGTAAGTAGGTACCACATATATTCATGTTGTCATGGGCATACAAATACTCAATTTCAATTTCCTAATTGGCAAAATTATTGGATGGTCTTTGCTATTAATCCAACCAATTAAATCTAGACTCTTGAATTAAAAAAAAAAAAAAATCTAAAATTATTGTATTAATATATTACAAAAAAAAACTCAATAATAGCATTCATTGAATGAATCCATTACGTGTCAAATGAACTAGTATCATCCAATAAATTTTCCTTAATTCCTCACTTTATTGTGGAGTTCGGTATTAAAAAGTTGGTCAACATTGGTGCTAAAAATAAAAATTAAAATAAATGAGAGCTTACAAACATGTAAAATGTAATGGACTATATATATATATATATATATATATATATATATAATTTTTTTAGGTAAGCCCAACAATCAAAATTTGTAGTTATTTTACATTTATTATTTTGACATGTAAAGCATAAACATATACATATATAAAAAATGATAAATATTTGGATGAGTGCGGACTTAATAATGTAATTTGAGCTTTAAGGTGAAACTTTAACTATAAAATTTTGAATTGAAAGTTTTCTAATAATATTCATTAAGTTTAAATTCACATTTTTACAAAAGATATTTATAAGAATAAAAAATTAATAAAAGAAAATTGTTACATTAAAATTAATTATAGATTTATTAAAGAAAATTTGTGAAGTTTAAAAAATTGCATGATCATTAAGTCGCGCGACCAAACGGAGCATTAGTGTATTCATACTTGGGCCACGAAGATGAGCGAACATTACAGGGATTGAAATAAGAAGAAGTGATTGCGTAAATATAGAAATAAAGGGAGAGTAAATTAGAAGAAAAAAAAAAGAAGAGAAAATATAGGTTTAGAAAAAAGAAAACGGCTTAGTAATGTTTCACGTTTTTATTAAGGTAAGTAAATATTAGACCTAAAAAACAAATTATGTTGGTTTATATATATATGATTAGTAATCATGTTTCACGTTTTTATTAAGGTAAAGTTAATATTAGAACTAAAAAAACAAATTATGTTGGTTTATAAGGTAAGTTAATATTAGACCTAAAAAACAAATTATGTTGGTTTATAAATATGTATATATATTACTACGTATGATAGATGCCTTAACAAATGCCTAAATTGCCGGCTATTTGAGCGGGTTGATTATTTTGAATCCTCAACAATTTATATGTATAGCGAAGAAGATAATACTAGTGCTATACTAGAGCTAAAAAAAAAAAATATAATTCACATCCCCTAATTATCCGGATAAAAAAAGAATTTCACACTTAAAATATCTTTATATATGTTTTTATATAATTTTTGTTTTAAAAAATTTAACCATATTATCTTTTAATATTTAAAATAAGTTGGAGGGAAAGAAAAAAATTGGAATTGGATGGCAAATTTGCCAGCTTATAAACGAAGCAACGCAGGGTTTCATTACCAAGCAGTCAAGCACTGAAAGAGAGAAGTGCACTCCTAAGATAATAATAATAATAAATAAATAAAAGAAAAAAGAGGAACACATGGCAGACTTGCCTGGAGGAGCCCCAAAACTGAAGAGACCCCGTGCTGCCTACCACCAGGCAGAGGCAGGGTCATCACGGGCGGCCGACCAAAGAGGGCCTCCCGGCTCCGGTCATCAGCCCCCGTCCGTTCGCCAGGCTATGAATGTATCTTGCTGTTTCCTTCTCTATTTCAATTTATTTTGTATTTACATATATATATATATATATATATTCTCCTAATCATCAAATTCCCATTTCAGATTATCAAGTTTAAGTGTCATTGTCCCTCTATCTACGAGGTGTGGGCCTCTATCAGATCACCAGCGGTTCATTTGACATGTTTTGGATGCAGGGCAATTTTCAAATTCGACTTCTGGCTACTGGGGTCATTTTCAGTTATCCCTGACCAACGACCAGCCCAAAAACACGTTATCACCGTCACGGTACTGTGTTGTTTTTGCTGTTTTTCTTGTTAAGTTTGGGAGCAATGAATCAGTGACTTGAATTTGATATTGGAGTCAGGCACTCCAACCCAGTTTAAGAAAGTTAAGACGAGCTCGTCCGAATGAAAGAGGAAGATTGGCGTTCTTTGAGCCATTTTCAAAGGGAGAAGTTTGGCCAAAAAATGAAATTTCAATCACAAATCCAATCAGTTGATCCGATGCTCTTAAAAATAATATTTGTTTATGTGATACATAGTGTGATAAGCATTGTTATTCAGATTGAAGAGTTGTGCAGAAATTGTTGACCGATTACGGCCTGTACGAAGGAGATAACACTTTCTTTAAATTTTGCAATAGGTGAAAAATCATTTTCCTTATTTGGTTGATATCACTTACAGATGCATAACTCTTTGTAAACAGGGTTTCAATTGTGGATGCCCTAAGGTGCACTATGTGAGAAACATAACGGACAATGTGTGTGTCAAAATTTATTGCTCAAGTTGCCATAAATCCCATAATTTTCCAGTTCTGAAACAAATCAGCCCACCGAAAGTGGATGACAATGTGCTGCTAGACATCAGTCCGTTCGTTTCTGTAATATTCAAACTCACGATCTTGATTATTATTACGGAGTATTTTTTCTTTGTTCTTTGTTATATATTCTCAGTGACTAATTTTATGTGTTTCAGGATGTTTCATTCACTTGTCTCTGCACCAGACTCCACAATCTGAAAATATCAACCGGTAATTTGAATGCAAATTTTGAATGTTGTGCTTGTCAAGGAGTTTATGATTTCGTGTTTCCTCCCGAGCCGAAACACGATTCAGTAAGGGATGCCGCTATGGTTCCTACCGAGGATCAGCTTCATGAGGTGTGTCTTGTTCTATGGAGATATTCAATGATCCCAGTGGCGATTTTATTAAATATAAAAATTTAGAACCAAAACTTTTTCCAATATTAACATAATGGTTATATAATAATAGTCCATTATTGGCATATACTAAGTTTAACTTCCAAACGCCAATGTCCAGGCACTCAAAACAATAAGAACCGATAAACCGTCATATGCTTAGGCATGTTAAGAATCTCTCTCCCTGACGAACACTTAGTGTACGGGTTGGATCAACTAATTATACTTTGTCACCCATGCATTATGTATCTCAAATTATGTGTCCTAGACGATAATGAACATATACTGGTTGTGGTCAGGTCATGCCTATCATAGAATTAATGATTGAGTCTGACTCTGATAGTAACTGTAACGGTTAGGCATTTAGTCATTTACTCAAAAGTTTTAACTATTGAACACTGCGGTCATACCACCCATTTATACTACTAATTAATACTTTTTTGTAATAATTTCTCTTATTGTTTCTTTTGTGTTTTCCATCTCCTTCAAACATTATGGATCATGATAAATGTATATCAATCAGTATTCCCTAATTAGCACTTTTATCACATTTCATTTTGCTGTTACGTAGCCTATATTTTGCAACATTTTACCACTACCATAGTTTAGTCATGAACTGAAAGAACTAATAATCCCACTATATATTGCAATATATTCATCATAAATTGACTAATAACACGTATACTTTGTTTTCAATTTTAAATTTTGATTTCTGTCATTTCTTATATATGCTAGGTTGCTGGATTCAAATGCCTTTGTCCAGACTCTGTGGTCTACAATGTCTTCAACACCCGAGACTCACCTGCTTTTGGGCTTTCATGTGTTCGCTGTCGTGGAAATTACCAATTCAATTTCCATAATCCTCCCCGAGCTGAGCCACCACGCCAGGCACATCAGCAGTTCTCTCCAGATATCACAGTGCAGGTAACAAGTTGTTTTTTTTATTTTATTTTTTTTATTTTTGCAGTATTCTTTTTGGCTTTATCCAACAACATTTTTTTATGAAGGCTTTTAGCTGTGGATGCATGCTCCACCAAGTTAAACTTTGGACAAGCGACGTCTCTTTGGTAGTTTTATGCAAGCATTGCAACATATCTACTAAAGTTCGGAGCCCGGAACAGTTATCTCGGCCGGGGCCGAGGCTGCTGGTAGTGCCACCGGAATTGCGCCCAGCGATAACCTCAATCAATCATGTAATATACTAATGTTTGTCTATTTTATATATAGATATATATATATATATATATATATATATATTGGTTTGCTTACCACGTACTAACTCTATGAGACTATGATATAGGACCTGACTTTCGCCTGCTCTTGCCCAAGACCCCAGCACTTTCAACTGTCAGCTCCAGACGTGATTGTTAATTTTGAATGTGGACGTTGCCATTGCACTTCAGTATTTGACTTCTCACTCCCGAAGCTCCAAGCCCCACCCACACCACAGCCGCCACAACCACAGGTTTAGGTGCCACTGCACTTATACTACATTTGGAGATTTAGATATTGGATTGGTGTTTCTGCTTCTTTTTTTCCACCAGCTGAAAAGAGTTTTTGTTATGTCATGTTATGCTTATAGAAAAAGCATAGCATTAGAGACTCGGGACAATTTACTAGCTTTCACTTTTTTATTTCTATTTTTTTAAAAATAAAATCATAATTTTATTTTTTTTTGAGATAAAATAGAAAGTAAAATGATGTTTAATAAGAAGTTTTTTTTTTACTATTTTGAAGTGAAAAATAGAAAGTAAATTTAATAATTTTAATTTTAATTTTGCTTCCCTATTATATATTTCTTTTCTTAGAAAAAGAGCAGCTGAAATCTTAGTCGTGCCTTTGCAACTATCGCGAACCAGCACGACGAGACTTCCAATGAAATTGTGCTCGGCCACGGCGAGCACCACACATCCGACCACCACCATATCCAACCCCACCACCAAAAATTAACTTCGGCGAACCCATTTCACCCCCAACCTTCGCATCTTCACCCATCTTCTTTACGCTGGTTGATTCAGTTCCGGTCAATCTTAATCTAGCAACAAATTTGTGACTGTCTCTTGTTTCTATGTGCAGATTTCTTTTCGTGCCTTATTGCAAGCATTCTCTCTCCAATGAGAAAGAAGAGACGACTGAGATGCACTCATATGCTCACTATCTAGATGATTAATGATGAATTGAGAGAGACAAATTCTAGCATTTTGATTCTATGATGCAGTATGTCTATTATGCCCTATAATGGTTCTTCACCCATCTTCTTTACTCTAATTGATTCAGTGGGACTAGAGACCGTGAAACTGCTACCTCTGCATCAACTTTCACACCCATTTTGGTTAAAGAGTTCCTCAAATCAAAACCCTTTTGCCTAAACTTGAGTTTTTTTCAGTCTATTGGGGTTTCAAGATCTAACCTCGCAAAACTGATTTGGATTGTTTTTAACTTTTTTCTTTGATTACCTATTCTTCTTGGGCTGTGACAAGTGGTTGAACAACAGTGTGCTTCATGAATTCGTCGGGAAAGGACGTGAAAAAATAGCCTGTCGCCGATGATGGAGAGTCGACTTCGCCTTCTCCGATTCATTTTTATGTGACTGGTTCAAATTGATTTGGGTATATTCTTGATGGGTATGAGAGAGGAGAGAGATGGTTGTGGCAGTGGCAATGGAGGGGAGGAGGTGGGTGGAGGTGATGGTAGCAACGGTAGGCCGGTGGCCATGGTGGGGGAAGGCAGCATGGAGGATTGGTGATAATAATTTTTGAGTTAGTTTTTTTTTTTTTTTCTTTTTTTTTAAAAATGCTACAATAGAGGAAGTACTTGTAAACAGTATAGAAAGTAAAAAAAAAGTAATAAATTCTTACTTTTTCTTTTTTATATTAAATCTTAAAATACTTTCTGCAAGGTGAAAAGTAAAATTATATTACTAAACATAATTTTCATTTTTACTTCACAATTTTATGAATTGACGGTAAAAAAGGTAATAAATCTTCGCTTTCTCTTTCCTTCATTAAATCTAAAAGTATTTTTTAAAAAGTGAAAAGTAAAATTATACTACTAAACATAATTTTCACTTTTACATCACAATTTATTACCGTGCTTTTCTCGTTTTTCTACATGAAAATGCTTATAATTTTCCGTCTTTTCTTCGACCTGTAATTAAGTTGTGTTTTCTTTAACTACTTGGGTTTTAGACTCCGTGTTCTTTTGTAGTCTCCGCAGAAGCTTTACCATACACTAATTTGATATTGAAAAGAAAAGAAAAAAAATCGAGGGAAGCTTTCTTGGTTCCACTTCTTGTTCTTAGGAGCCTATTTAGGGTGTCCGGTTTTGTGTGTGTCTATATGTTTCCTGATGTTGCTTAAAAACAAAGAAGAGGTGTTGTTGGTTGGTCAGTGCTGTGGTAAAAGGTCATAGTGCAACAGATGAGAATTTGAGCTTGATTTGAGGAACCACACTAGGTTACTGATTTGATTTAGAAATTCAAGGAGAGAGGTGGGGAAAAAGGAACAGAATAATGTTTCTCAGGGCATGACTAGTGTTGCTTATGTAGGCTCATTCCCTTAGCACGGAGGATTGTGCCGTTGGCAAAATGGATACACGGCAGACTTCAGAATATATTTATGAAGGTTTGTTTCCTTTTATATGGGCTTTAGACTTGTTTTGTTGAATGAATGCTTGAACTGAAGAATTGACATTGTAGTGTTTTCTTAGATGAGTTTGCCACTGATGAAGATGAATGGAAAAGTACTCTTCCGTACTTTTTTCGGTGCCGGGGTTACGATTTGCTCAAAGTTGAAGGTAGTTTTTCCGTCTGATCCTAGTAAAATTGGTATATCATTCAGTTATTGCTTGAAATTGTTGGTGACCATTGCTTTTGCTCCTGAGAATTTGGGTGTCTTTGTTTCGTGTTCTTTGAAAAATTGACATTGTAATTATGTTTTCTTAGATGAGTTTACTACTTTGGAAGAAGCACAGGAAATTATTACTCAGAGGCTTGAAAATGCTGGTAGCTTTTCCACCTGATCGTAATAAATTGGTATGTTATTCAAGTTGCTTGAGATTGTAGGTAAAACGTTCCTTAGAATTTGGTTTATTTGTTTCGTGTCAAGTCTTTGATTGGAATATTGGTAATTTTACCATTATTTTTATACATGTTTAAGTATTTTTTTAAATTTTCAAAATTATATAAGTTGCACATTTTTATCATAATGATCATCCCCAATTCTTCATTCTTGATGTTCTATGAGAATGGAAGATCAA
>JAOTQH010282313.1:0-10139 GCA_025631255.1 Cornus kousa
CCCCACACCAGAGATATTCCCAAAACCGAATGCAACGACCATCACGGAGTTTGAAATTGGAGGGTGCACAAGAATGCTGGGTCGAGAGAGGAAGGGGGGGGGGGGGGGGGAATTACTGGTGCGGGGACGGGTCTTGGCAATTGACACGTGATATTTTATGACCAATCTTGAAGTATCATGGTGCAGATGTTGACCACTAGAAATGTCAGACAATCCAATGACTCAAGAAATCATATTGAAGCCATTTAAAATTCTACATTGTGACTTATATTTTACCCATCGTTGAGAGAACAAAATCAGCTCTTCTTGCTTGATTGCTTTTTCAGAAATTGGGATGCTTATGCATTCAACTACAAAATAGTTTTAATTAAAAAAAAAAAAAAAAAAAAATTGTATGAATAATGTTCCATGATATTATTTTTCTTATAAGTAATTTTGAGTCATGAAATTATAGCGTTTAGTAACATAAATTAGTTATAAAGATTCTATGCATAGCAAATTAGCAAATAGGATTGTAACTTCTGAAATACCCCCTTACCATGAGCAGCTACAGGGATCTGTGGGCTGACAACTGGAGATAATTGATAAAAACCATCTCTTAATAGTTATTGCTTCTAATCGTGCTTGTTATTAGAATCTGTCCTTGATATTTTTCGCTTTTTTATTTTTTGGGTTGGGTGCACGTCTTGATCATCAAACTTCATCGTGATGTTGAAATGCAATTTTAGTTCTCACACTCAGGTTCCTTGTTCTCATCCTAATCTGTTTGACTTACAATTTTGTGTAGTGATCTTCATTTCCTCTCTCTCTCAAAACCTTCTGCTGTGGAATGCGTTGTAGTTCCTACTCGTTTTATTTTCTTGTATGATATTTGAATCTAGTTTTTATAGGGAAAGATATTGAGTGTCAGAGAAAATCTATGTACTTGATGTAATGATGTATGATCAAGTAGTTTAGGTTCCTAACCCTCAAAAACATTCAATTATTTTTATTGGCAGGATGATCCAGATCATGAGCTTCTCTGTAGTTTAGTTCTTCATGATGCCATGATCTATTTAAGTTATGATTTATTTTTAGGGGATCATTAACTAGTCGTACCAAACAAAGGTCTTACCTTGTTTGAATGGAAGGAATTTTTCAGCATTCTCATCGTTCTCTTGTAGAATAGAGCTGGTTGGGCTTTAGGTTGGGCTGTCCTTATGCATCCTTGCAATATGATATTGCTTGGATTTCTTAAGAAGATGAAGTTGCAATGCATGTTATAGAAAATATTGAAGATTTAATGAAGGAATCAGTGGACGAAAATCTTTCAGTATTTGATGTTGTTTCCTATTTTTGAAGATTTGGTGTTACTAGGGGAATTAGTAGAGAAAAATCCTCCTCGTTTCCTATTTTATAATTCTTTCCATTCTCATAGTTTCTTCTTCTATATGAAGGAGCCTCCGCCAATGTATTGTGTATGAATTGAGAGACTATTATAATAAAGTGATGTAGCCCTTTGGGCTCTTTTTGTTGTGGATGTGGGCCCTAGTGGTTGAACCACGTAATATCTATGCATTTTACTTGTTTTATTTATCTCTTTGCTTTCGTTTTATGCTTTACAACATGGTATTAGAGCCTAATTTCTCTTCTTAGGTTCGGACCCCTATTTTGGGATATTCCCAAGGGTTTCTCCGTGCTATTTGTGACTTGTTTGGGTTGCCTGTTTGTTTGGTAGTAATATTTTTCACCTTTGCCATATATCCGGTAGTTTTTATTGACGTGTTTGGGCTGCCCTATTGTCTTCGCCTTTGCCGTGTCTCCGGCAGTTTTTATCGACTTGTTTGGGCTGCCGGTGTGTTCGGTAGCATTGTCTTCGCCTTTGCTGTATCTCCGACAGTTTTTTGTTTACTTGTTTGGGCTGTCGGTGTGTTCGGTAACGTTGTTCTTCGTCTTCACTCTTCATCATTCACACTTGTTGTTACTCTTCATCTCAATGGCAAATGGCATTCATGCTCCAACTTGAAGGGGAGTATTGAAGATTTAATGGAGGAATCAGTGGAGGAGAATCTTTCAGTAATTGATGTTGTTTCCTATTATTAAAGATTTAGTGTTACTAGAGGAATAAGTGGAGAAAAATCCTTCTTGTTTCCTATTTTCTAATTCTTTCCATTCTCATAATTTCTTCTCTTATATAAAGGAGCCTCCACCATTGTATTGTGTATGAATTGAGAGAGTATTATAATAAAGTGATGTAGCCCTTTGGGCTCTTTGTGTCGTGGATGTAGGCCCTAGTGGCTGAACCACGTAATATATGTGTATTCTACTTGTTTTATTTATCTCTTTGCTTCCGTTTTTATGCTTTACAACAGAAACATTGCTGATGCCTTTTCTTTTCCCCAGATTTTGATGGACAGAATCTTATGTAAGGAGAACTAAGAATGCCTGTGATCAAATGAGCTAGGGCTTTGAATTTTAGGTTTGATGGATGAGAATATAAGATTAGGGTTGAGGTGAATAAGGTTACACTGGTTGATGTTTAAGACTGATTTTGTGTGAAATCAGAGGAAAGCTTGACAGCATGGAAAAGTAAAGGGGTTAAGGCTAGAAAGTTGGGCAGTTGAGTTGAGTTTTATGATGGGGTCAAGGTTATGGAGATTCACTAGAGTTATTGAGGTGCTGTTTGTGATCAGATTATGCTTGACAGTGTGAAAATAAAAGAAAAAAGAAGAAAGATAATAAGAGAATTTCAGCAAGGCCTTCTAGGATTCTTACCTGAAGGAGATTAATGGAGCCCTGTTTTAATTGTCCACACAAGATTCAGTGATCAAAACTTTTGAATTGTCCGAACAAGTTTGCTTACATAGAAGTTCATCTAACACAAAATAGGAACTCCTCGAAGATAAAGTTTTTCCTAGAGTAGTTAAGATTTAACTAATTATAAACAAGGATTCTAAACAAAATCCAAAACCTTATGCCTACTAAATAAAGATGAAGTTCCTAAATTACTGTTAGTAAAACAAAATCCATAACAAAATCCAGACACTATATAAAGATGAAATTCCTAAATTACCGTTAGTAAAATTGCCAAGCCAACCTTGAAAATGTAAAATGTGATTTTTAATTAAAAAAGCAATTTAACCAAAATTAAAACTGTCCACATTTAACACCAATGTAGGGATCACTCGGTCCATTTGTGTGGCAGTATGGCCAAAATGAACATCTCTCTCTCTCTCTCTCTCTCTCCTTGTACAAGGGTTTGTGTGGCAAAGGACCATACACACACTTGTGTTATCGGGTACAGGCTGCTATTATGGTAATTAGACCCTCTATCAGCCATCCTGCTATTATAGATTTTGTAGCGCAGCTTAATTTTATTTCAACAGTAGGGCAAGAACCATGTTCCACATTTGCTTATCATGCCTTTTTGCTGGTGTTGCAGGTACCTTTACTCTATCTAACCTAGGAATGTTTGGTGTGGATCGCTTTGATGCGATTTTGCCACCAGGAACTGTAAGTGTTCAAAATCAAATTTGAATGGCCTCATATTTGCTAGACAACCTATCAGAAGCATGTATAAATTTGTACTGCCACATTATATGTGAGTGGAAATGTAACTTAGTCATTGCCATCTTACTTTTACAGGGTGCGATTATGGCTGTCGGAGCTTCTCAGCCCACTGTCGTTGCTACAAAGGATGGCCGGATTGGTATGAAAAATCAGATGCAGGTAATTTTTTTCCCATCATCTCCACATTTTTCTTTAATCACGCTACCTTTTCTTTGAATTATTTATTGAATCTTACACTGGCAAACTGCAAAATCCACAGGTGAATGTTACGGCAGATCATCGGGTCATATATGGTGCTGATCTGGCTTCATTCTTGCAAACCCTAGCTAAGATTATCGAGGACCCTAAAGATCTTACCCTCTAAATTATTTGTATCATCTGAGAGATTACTTCCTTAGATTGTGTTTTTGTGGTTCTATTCTCTTAATTGTATGCTTGCAGAAAAATTCAGGAACTAAAATCACAACCTGCTCAAACAAATTTCAATGAACAGCAGGAACAAAATTTTGAAGAGCAATTTATTTGCATTTCCCTTTAATTAATTTTCTTTAACTATTGAAGATGCACCTAATTACTGTCTATCAATTCTGGCTTAATGAAGCTTTAGTTGTCTTTTCACTGCAATATTCTAGTTCATTATTTTTCTGTAGTTGGAGTTCGAATAGGGAATTGAAGTTGCTAATTGCGTATCGGGGCCACTGAGATTGTTGGCTTGTAAATTCAGGTTGATAAGATTCTGCAAAATTTAGTTTGAAGAAGGTATCGAGCCTTTTCAGTCAATCCCAGCTGATTTCATTAGTGTCTGGAATTTGTTTAGTTGCATAATGTGAATTGGGATTTCACCAACCAAGTTGTTGGATTGAACCTTCATCTCCTGAAGGTTGATAAGATTTCCCAAATGTCGCGGCATCAGCTTATTCTGAGCCAGATTCAACAGTACCGAATTGTGGCACGACCCCAGTTCAGGCGGTACGAATGAAAGCATATTGCTTTCCAGCTCCAAATAGATCAAATTTTGAAGAGTACCAAATGATGGTGGGATTGTTCCATTAAAAGAATCGCCTCCCAATCTCAGCCTCTCCAAGCTTGGAGACATCTGCAGGTATTGGTAAACTGCAGACTCGGTTTAGGGTTTAATCTTAGCTTCTCCAAGCTTGGAGACATCTGCAGGTATTGGTCCTTCCAAATAATTGTTTGTATAGGAATTGACTCATTTAGCTTGTTATAACAAAGTTCTAAATTCCTGAGATACATTGCAGGCTCAGGAGGAAAAAAAAGGAGTAAAATTATTCTGATTGCGAGATAGTTTTTTGATATGGATTTCACCACTTAAAAGCGCTCATAGATAGCTCTCCAAATCTACAATGCTATGTTTGGCAGCATTGATTTGGCGCCTTGAAATTGGATGAAAATCAAAGTTAAATTATGATAATTTGAGATTTCTCAGGGGATATTATTTACCTTGAAAATAATTGATGGAAAGCTGAAGCTCCTCCAGAACCTTGGACTTTCCAAGGTTTATAGGGACAGACCCATTGAATTGGTTGTTATTAAGGTTCAATCTTTTGAGTCCAATTGTCCAACCAATCCAACTAACTGTAAATCAATGTTTCCACTCAGAGCCAAGTCTAAGGATTCTAACATACCAACTGTTATCAAGAGTGGGCAAAGAACCAATCTGATATTGTGCTCAAACGATTGTTGGAGAGATCAAGGTGTCAATTTGGTAAAGAACAAAATTGGGTTTGTTTCTCAGTTTTTTTGTTTTAAAAAAATTGAGATTTAGATAACCATACAAAATTCTACTTGGTTCAAAAAACAGTCTTTTGAAAGAGAGTTATAAAAATGCATGTTTTCAAACAGGCCTAGTTAGAGAGAGAGAGATCTGAATGAGTTAGTGGGACTTGATGAGAGTCCCCCTCCATGGAGTCTGAATTCTCCACGGTCGAAATTCTTAACACACTTCAATCATGTTTCAAATATATATATTTTTTCCTTCAAATTTCAACAGATTTTCAACACACAATAATAGTGTAAAACACGAAGAGGTAATGTGTTGAAATTAGTTTTATTGTTCAAATTTAAAAATAAATGTGTTGAAATATGATTGAGAGACCCCTTCATAAATATGGGGTTTTGGGTTTAAGGTAAGGCTGCAACTCGGGTAGGTGTATGTATGACTCAAGTCTAACTTTGACACATAAGATGTTTCACTATAACCCAATTGTAAAGTGACTTCATACCCTGATCATTCAACCCGAACCTAACCTTCTTACACTTGGGTTTGCAACTTAGATTGAGATCTCAGACTAAAAATTCAAATTAATTTTGATTATCTATATTGCTAATCTCCACATTAAAATTTTAAAGTGATCTTTAATTGGTTTCAAATTAGGTTATTGCAAAACACAATTTTTTTAAAAAAACTCAATGCAAAATTCTTAAGAATTACAAAGTCTTAAAAAAAATTAATTCTCCAAAAATGATAATAAACCATAAATTAAACTTTAAACAAAAGAAGTTGAAGAAAAAAAATAATCATAATTTGAATATTTTATATAATTTACTTAAAAGAATATATATATATATTCTTTTAAGTAAATTATATAAAATATTCAAATTATGATTATTTTTTTTCTTCAACTTCTTTTGTTTAAAGTTTAATTTATGGTTTATTATCATTTTTGGAGAATTAATTTTTTTTAAGACTTTGTAATTCTTAAGAATTTTGCATTGAGTTTTTTTAAAAAAATTGTGTTTTGCAATAACCTAATTTGAAACCAATTAAAGATCACTTTAAAATTTTAATGTGGAGATTAGCAATATAGATAATCAAAATTAATTTGAATTTTTAGTCTGAGATCTCAATCTAAGTTGCAAACCCAAGTGTAAGAAGGTTAGGTTCGGGTTGAATGATCAGGGTATGAAGTCACTTTACAATTGGGTTATAGTGAAACATCTTATGTGTCAAAGTTAGACTTGAGTCATACATACACCTACCCGAGTTGCAGCCTTACCTTAAACCCAAAACCCCATATTTATGAAGGGGTCTCTCAATCATATTTCAACACATTTATTTTTAAATTTGAACAATAAAACTAATTTCAACACATTACCTCTTCGTGTTTTACACTATTATTGTGTGTTGAAAATCTGTTGAAATTTGAAGGAAAAAATATATATATTTGAAACATGATTGAAGTGTGTTAAGAATTTCGACCGTGGAGAATTCAGACTCCATGGAGGGGGACTCTCATCAAGTCCCACTAACTCATTCAGATCTCTCTCTCTCTAACTAGGCCTGTTTGAAAACATGCATTTTTATAACTCTCTTTCAAAAGACTGTTTTTTGAACCAAGTAGAATTTTGTATGGTTATCTAAATCTCAATTTTTTTAAAACAAAAAAACTGAGAAACAAACCCAATTTTGTTCTTTACCAAATTGACACCTTGATCTCTCCAACAATCGTTTGAGCACAATATCAGATTGGTTCTTTGCCCACTCTTGATAACAGTTGGTATGTTAGAATCCTTAGACTTGGCTCTGAGTGGAAACATTGATTTACAGTTAGTTGGATTGGTTGGACAATTGGACTCAAAAGATTGAACCTTAATAACAACCAATTCAATGGGTCTGTCCCTATAAACCTTGGAAAGTCCAAGGTTCTGGAGGAGCTTCAGCTTTCCATCAATTATTTTCAAGGTAAATAATATCCCCTGAGAAATCTCAAATTATCATAATTTAACTTTGATTTTCATCCAATTTCAAGGCGCCAAATCAATGCTGCCAAACATAGCATTGTAGATTTGGAGAGCTATCTATGAGCGCTTTTAAGTGGTGAAATCCATATCAAAAAACTATCTCGCAATCAGAATAATTTTACTCCTTTTTTTTCCTCCTGAGCCTGCAATGTATCTCAGGAATTTAGAACTTTGTTATAACAAGCTAAATGAGTCAATTCCTATACAAACAATTATTTGGAAGGACCAATACCTGCAGATGTCTCCAAGCTTGGAGAAGCTAAGATTAAACCCTAAACCGAGTCTGCAGTTTACCAATACCTGCAGATGTCTCCAAGCTTGGAGAGGCTGAGATTGGGAGGCGATTCTTTTAATGGAACAATCCCACCATCATTTGGTACTCTTCAAAATTTGATCTATTTGGAGCTGGAAAGCAATATGCTTTCATTCGTACCGCCTGAACTGGGGTCGTGCCACAATTCGGTACTGTTGAATCTGGCTCAGAATAAGCTGATGCCGCGACATTTGGGAAATCTTATCAACCTTCAGGAGATGAAGGTTCAATCCAACAACTTGGTTGGTGAAATCCCAATTCACATTATGCAACTAAACAAATTCCAGACACTAATGAAATCAGCTGGGATTGACTGAAAAGGCTCGATACCTTCTTCAAACTAAATTTTGCAGAATCTTATCAACCTGAATTTACAAGCCAACAATCTCAGTGGCCCCGATACGCAATTAGCAACTTCAATTCCCTATTCGAACTCCAACTACAGAAAAATAATGAACTAGAATATTGCAGTGAAAAGACAACTAAAGCTTCATTAAGCCAGAATTGATAGACAGTAATTAGGTGCATCTTCAATAGTTAAAGAAAATTAATTAAAGGGAAATGCAAATAAATTGCTCTTCAAAATTTTGTTCCTGCTGTTCATTGAAATTTGTTTGAGCAGGTTGTGATTTTAGTTCCTGAATTTTTCTGCAAGCATACAATTAAGAGAATAGAACCACAAAAACACAATCTAAGGAAGTAATCTCTCAGATGATACAAATAATTTAGAGGGTAAGATCTTTAGGGTCCTCGATAATCTTAGCTAGGGTTTGCAAGAATGAAGCCAGATCAGCACCATATATGACCCGATGATCTGCCGTAACATTCACCTGTGGATTTTGCAGTTTGCCAGTGTAAGATTCAATAAATAATTCAAAGAAAAGGTAGCGTGATTAAAGAAAAATGTGGAGATGATGGGAAAAAAATTACCTGCATCTGATTTTTCATACCAATCCGGCCATCCTTTGTAGCAACGACAGTGGGCTGAGAAGCTCCGACAGCCATAATCGCACCCTGTAAAAGTAAGATGGCAATGACTAAGTTACATTTCCACTCACATATAATGTGGCAGTACAAATTTATACATGCTTCTGATAGGTTGTCTAGCAAATATGAGGCCATTCAAATTTGATTTTGAACACTTACAGTTCCTGGTGGCAAAATCGCATCAAAGCGATCCACACCAAACATTCCTAGGTTAGATAGAGTAAAGGTACCTGCAACACCAGCAAAAAGGCATGATAAGCAAATGTGGAACATGGTTCTTGCCCTACTGTTGAAATAAAATTAAGCTGCGCTACAAAATCTATAATAGCAGGATGGCTGATAGAGGGTCTAATTACCATAATAGCAGCCTGTACCCGATAACACAAGTGTGTGTATGGTCCTTTGCCACACAAACCCTTGTACAAGGAGAGAGAGAGAGAGAGAGAGAGATGTTCATTTTGGCCATACTGCCACACAAATGGACCGAGTGATCCCTACATTGGTGTTAAATGTGGACAGTTTTAATTTTGGTTAAATTGCTTTTTTAATTAAAAATCACATTTTACATTTTCAAGGTTGGCTTGGCAATTTTACTAACGGTAATTTAGGAATTTCATCTTTATATAGTGTCTGGATTTTGTTATGGATTTTGTTTTACTAACAGTAATTTAGGAACTTCATCTTTATTTAGTAGGCATAAGGTTTTGGATTTTGTTTAGAATCCTTGTTTATAATTAGTTAAATCTTAACTACTCTAGGAAAAACTTTATCTTCGAGGAGTTCCTATTTTGTGTTAGATGAACTTCTATGTAAGCAAACTTGTTCGGACAATTCAAAAGTTTTGATCACTGAATCTTGTGTGGACAATTAAAACAGGGCTCCATTAATCTCCTTCAGGTAAGAATCCTAGAAGGCCTTGCTGAAATTCTCTTATTATCTTTCTTCTTTTTTCTTTTATTTTCACACTGTCAAGCATAATCTGATCACAAACAGCACCTCAATAACTCTAGTGAATCTCCATAACCTTGACCCCATCATAAAACTCAACTCAACTGCCCAACTTTCTAGCCTTAACCCCTTTACTTTTCCATGCTGTCAAGCTTTCCTCTGATTTCACACAAAATCAGTCTTAAACATCAACCAGTGTAACCTTATTCACCTCAACCCTAATCTTATATTCTCATCCATCAAACCTAAAATTCAAAGCCCTAGCTCATTTGATCACAGGCATTCTTAGTTCTCCTTACATAAGATTCTGTCCATCAAAATCTGGGGAAAAGAAAAGGCATCAGCAATGTTTCTGTTGTAAAGCATAAAAACGGAAGCAAAGAGATAAATAAAACAAGTAGAATACACATATATTACGTGGTTCAGCCACTAGGGCCTACATCCACGACACAAAGAGCCCAAAGGGCTACATCACTTTATTATAATACTCTCTCAATTCATACACAATACAATGGTGGAGGCTCCTTTATATAAGAGAAGAAATTATGAGAATGGAAAGAATTAGAAAATAGGAAACAAG